>BSBK01010617.1:40000-57500 GCA_027943335.1 Chamaecyparis obtusa | reverse complement strand
TTGTAGTATTGGAATTGATTTGAACCCTCATTATTATGGAGATTATTGGAGATTAAGGCTACAATATTGTGTTTTCATTGATTCCATATGTTGAGTTGTGTGTAGAGATGTTGTGTTGATGCAATCTATGGTTTGATATCAACCCTCATTGGTGTTGATGTCTATATTTGTATGATAATGGTGGTGGTGATGGAGAGAGATGGCGATGAGGTTCAGTTTTTTATTTTATGACTTGTTGGATGCCACCAAAGTTGTTGTCATGATTATATAATATCAAGATGAGGATTAGAAGCACTAGGATGAAGATTATTAGCATTAAGATAAGGATTAGAAGTATTAAGATGAGGATTAAAGGTATTAAGATGAGGATTAGAATCATGAAAATTAAGTAGATATGATTTTATAGGTATTATTCATGCTCCAAGTATTTTTATTTCTCACATTGATCCTGAGTGAGAAAATGGTGCTACAAAAATGTTCTTGTCCTTTGTAGGTTGATGAATTGTGAAAATACAGGAAATTTCTTAGAAGATTATTTGAGAGAATGATCCACATTACTTCGCACTTAATTTTATGGGAATGTGGTCTATTAGTCATATTATATGTGTTTTGGATGTTTCACTTCCATCTTTTCAAGTTTCTAGTGTTACGTCGGGTGTTTTTGGTAAATGCAATATGCTGGCAGTTTAGTTGTTTGTCAAGACTAGTCCAAAAATGCTTTTCATTTCTCTACATTTTTGTTTCCACTATTAAAACTCAATGGAATTTATTTTAATTTTTGTATTGTTTCCTAGTTTAGATTTTAGGTGATTGAAAATACTTTATATTATAGTTGTGTTTCCTAGCCTTTTAGGTATGATGAGCTTTGTATATATTTGGTTGTGTCAGCCTATGTTAACATGACAATATGGAAGAAGAAAATAGAAATATTGTTAGATGTTTAAGGAATATCTCCATGTGTTCTACATGAAATGGTTTATATTTCAAGTGATTCATATTTTTAAGAGCTAGTTTTATGGGTGACCTATGGATATCTACCCAGTAGGGTCTACTTTCTTGCTTGTGCTGTGTGTTTGGGGATCTATGTTAGCATTGAAGGATATGATGACTTGTATTTGTAACCTATTATGTCCAAGTTTGATATGAATTATAAAAAATCATTAGGGAATTGCATTCTTGGGCTAATAGGTAAAGTTCTACATGTTTCATTTATATGTTATCATGTTTCTAAGTTCGGACAATAAGCGTCAGTATGTCAGAGTATAATATGTTCCCATAAAGGATCAGATTGTAGATATTTTCATGAAGGCACTTTTAAAGGATACATATTTGGCTATCTCAGACATAACCTAGGGTTTATTTCAGATCCTTCTAATTAAATTCATAAGATGATGCATTTATCTTGGGAAATATATTCAAGATTATATCATTTTCTCTTAGATTAATGTGAGCTATCTCTCAAGGTAAGTAGGTAGTTTATTGATTTTTTTTATTAGAGGAGTGTAGAGAAGGGGATTTTCCACCCTTGAGATGATGAAATCCCAAGGGGTGAATGAACCAACACTACCTCACTTTACTAGCGCTCTAGTAAGCTAGGAAGATTAATTAAATTAAAGAGTAACTAACTAGATGTAAAACAAGAAATACTAAGATAATTTAATGATATGAAATCATAAAGATATTTAGACTATGGAAACTAAATGGTAAATTAACTAAGTCCAACTAATAGGCTCTAGGAGATCAATTTATTGGACACAAGTGTGAGTCTAGGATGGAAACACAAATCTAGGACACCGGTGCAGTGCAAGCACATCCTATATGAATAAGTTATAGGAGTTGTGTCATAAAGGTACAAGGTTTGATAAGAAATTGAACAAAATATTAATTGATTAGGACATAAAAATAGGGAACATAAATAAAATGGAATATAAATGTCTAAAGATAGGAAATGAGATGGAAACTCTTACAACTAGCCAATGATAAAAACCTCTAGCACACTACTCCATTCTCCTCTTCAGACCTAGACACAAAGAGGAAAAGAAAATATTGAGTCCATTTTTTAGAGGCCTACCAAAGTCATACCTCCACTTTGGTGTTTCCACCTCTATGAACAAAGAGTATCAATAGATATTTGATAATCAAGATAATAAATAAAAGATAAAAGAGATACACTTGTATAATAAGAAAAAGGGAACATGGTGGTTGATCCTCTTTCCCAATGCACAATCAAAAGGAAGATGACCCAATAGGCCCAATCAAGACTTAAACACCAAATAGGTTAGTGATCCCTCAATCATCATGAATTAGGAAGACATTAATTTGAGGGAATATGGCTGACCAATAAAGATAGATGGCTAAGAGAAATGAAAACTTTCACTAGAAACAAATAGACCGAAATCAAAAAAAACCTATAATGACCAGAAATGGAAACTACACTAAAACATTAACCAAGGATTTGAAATTAAGGTTGTTTTGGAGGGTATATAATGAATATTCATTGTGTACCTAGGCATAGAATTCCTTCTTTCTATATACCTTGCAACTTTGTTTGAAACTTTCTCAAATCATCCATCAGATCTTGTACTTTCCAAATCTACATCGATAGGTTTGCCACATGTTCCTACACATAGAAATACAAGGAAGAAGGTTGTATAGAGGGGTTTTCCTTAGTCAAACCTCTATTTGGAATCAACCTTGAAATGGAATAAGATTAATGAAAGGGTGATGTCATATAGTAGAGGCTAGATCTGAAAAATTAAGTATATCATACCTTGACAATGCAAATGCTTCTTTGAATGTGATCAAATATGTTGATGCAATAGCCTTGACTTAAAAAAAAGGAAATCATGAAAGACAAAACCTTGTGTAATGGATGTTATAGTTTTCCACAATCTTTGATTGGAGAGAGAGAGAGAGAGAGAGAGAGAGAGAGAGAGACTTGAATTCTTTGATGAATGTGGATGGATGCTTGAATGTATGATCTTCTTCCTTGATGGTGGAATCCTTTTATTGGCCTTCAATGAGGGAAATAAGATAGATCCATGGAGAAAATTTCCTTGAAAATACCTTAAAATTCATAAAGAATGCTTGAGACTTCATCTTAAATGTATGAATGTGAAATTTTTTGAATAGGAAAAATAAATAAGAGGGGGTGTGAATCAATTATTCCAAACACTTTTTGAAAAATTAATTAATCTAGTAACTTAAACCATTCATATACTTAAAACTGATATAAAATTGAAAGAGCAAAAATAGTAAACACCATAACATCAGATATAATGTGGAAACCCAAGATGGGAAAACAATAGAGAAACTAATTCTCATGAAGTAAACATCGGTTAAGGTGATTTTTACAAGGACTCATTGCTGGTTTAATCACTGTAGGTAGGCTCACTACCAACAGTGCTAACTACCCTAATACAAAAGATTGATTACAAAAAGATGTATTATCGATAAAATGTGAACTGATGAAGTTGCACATGTATATGCATGAAAAAATTCTAACTAGGAGCACAACAACAACTAATTGTAGTTGATCTAGTTATAGATATTCTACTAGTACCTTTTTTACCCTTCTGCAAATTGAATGCAAGCTTTCCTTTTGATTTCACAATAACCCTTTGCACATCTTATTTTTTCTTGCATACTTCACTACCAAGTACTCACTCATAAAATAATACTTGCATCATGCCACCTTTAGCAGAATCACACAATCATATATTCAAATCTGAATAGGTGTTATATATATACATATTTGATGAAACAAATACATATGTCATCATAACCACAAAAATATGTCGAGTTAAGTTACAAAAGATATTGCAATATAGTTTAACACACTAGCACCAAAACTAAAGAATAGGTCATACATATGAAAAATTCATATCATGTTACCATGGGACCTAAATATAGGTCACACATAAGATGAGTATGCTACATATTGTAAACACTAAAAGATAGTATATTATGGGACCGATGGGGATTTCACAACCAAGCTCATGTCTTGATCTACAAAAATTCTAAACCAATCGATGGTTATAACAATATGGGACCTGTCAGAAACTGAGCACAACTATCATACCAACAACTTCTTATATACTGCATGAATTTCCATGTAGAAGGGATACCCAGAAGATCTCTAAAACACAACAACCAATTATATCCACCCAAAATATGATATGTTTGTGTTCACCAAACACAATAGGTGTACCAAAATTATATGTTATCATAACAAGAACATGGACACCCATCCACATAGTCCATTACCAAAATAAGTCACATAGAATAGATATGATCTATATAATATTGAATTACAAGCAACTAACAACCAACTAGTACAAACATACAAAGTGTACAAGGGTTTTGACATCAATGAAAATAATGCCAACATCTCAATCATGCTCTCAACAAGATTTTGCACTTGGATAGAAGTTACTCTTAAGGTTTCATCTTCATCATGAGAAGAGTGGGAAGAGGGGTTCTCAATAATAGTAGGAATGTCATCAGTATGAATGTGTGTCCCATCAAGATTTGTAAGAAAGAAAGAGGGCATGGAATCAAAAAATCCATAAGTTTGTGACTTCTCCTAACTAGAATTCTATAGGTAAGACTCAATGTTATAACACTCATGTAGATGGTAAGAAAGGAAAGATATATCTAACAAATGCAAATATGAAATTTGAAAGAAACATGTCATGAATCATTAAATTTATGCAACATAAATAGAATTAAAATACATAATTTTACATGAAATATAATGAATAGAAAATATAACTATCAAATGATAATGAATGAAAAGAAGATCTAACACTCAAATCAGAATGTGAATGTTACAATTCACCAAAATGTACAACAAGAAAAAAGGAATGGATGGTTAGCTAGGTAGAGTTGGGGGTGAGATCAACCTTTTCTTAATCGCACAATCAAAAGGAAAATGAAATAATAGGCTCAAGTAGGACTTAAGCACTAAGTGGGTGTAATGATCCTTCATGATTATGATTAAGTTGAGATGGATGTAAAGGAATAGGATTGACCAATGCAAGATAGAAGACTAAATAGGCTAAATGATAACTTTTAGAAGAAACAAACAAACAATGATCAGACAGAAACATGTAATGAACATAAATAGAAACTACACTACAACATTGACCTAGGATTTTAATTTGAACTTATTTTGGAGGGTATAGGTCATCTAGTTTCCCTGTACCTTGCACTTTTTCTTGAAACTTTTAGAGATAGTATGTCAAATCTTAACTTTCTAGATTTGTGATATTAGCTTCATCACCTATTCCTACACACAAAAAATGGGAAATTGTTGGATTGAAAGGGGTTTGACTTGGTCAAACACCTATTTAGGAATCAGCCTTGAAATGTAAATGAAATTGCATAAAGTAATATAAATTTAAAGGTAAAGATTAGATCTACCTTGTAAAGGTATATACCTTCATGAATAGATATTGACATGGCACATATTCATGAAGATGCTTGTACATTTCTTGATGGTAGTTGTTGAACCTTGGAAAGTAGGAAGGAATTGAGGAGAGAAGCTTACTATAGTGGAGAATATTTTCCTTCAAAATGCCTTAGGATGCTTGAAACTTGATCTTGAAAACTTGAATGTGAAATTGTAGGAGAGCACTTGAAATCTTGATTATGGTTCTTCAATTATTGCTCGAGGTTACCAAAATGAGGAGAGATAGGCCACTTATATACCTCTCACAAAATTTTGGGGGTTAAAACTAACACGGGCCAAATGCAAATTTAAAAATCTCACTAAAACATCTTAATGGGCCACCCATTCAAATTTGAGCCCAAATGTCAGGGTATAGGCCACCTAGGCATCCTATCCCCATGAAAATGGGACCAAATTTCAAGGACTCAGGAATAAAGAGAAGATGTTGGAAGAAATAGAGTCAAGTTGTTGGATCAATCATAACAAACATAAAATCTCAAAAATCACCAAAATAGAACCTAATTGAGAATCTAATTATAGGTGCTAACTTTTTAGGATGGTATAGATTGAAACATTCATTCTCAATGTGGTAGAAAAATGATCCTATAAAATTAGGTAAGAATGCTTTCCTCTTTTTCAAGAAATTTCAATTTTTGGAATAAAATTTAAAAGAATGGAATAGAGTGAATTTTAAGGACATCTATGTAGAAAAGTTGCACTTAGAGAAGAAACTAGAAAAAATATCATAGTAAAGTAATAAAAGATGGAATGGAAGAGGTGGATTTTGTTGAGGAAAAATATTTAAATCTTCAATACTTTGAAGTGATGGCTAGAAAATAAGTTTTCTAATGACAAAAACCAAGAGAATGTTGGATAGAGGAAATGGATCTTAATACAATTTTTTTTCATAACTTGGTGAGGCCAAAAGATCAATTAATAGAATCCATGCAATCAATTTTTTTAAATGGTCAATGACAATGGGATAAAGATGAGATCAACAAACAAGTGGTCTCCTACTTTAAGGCCTTTATGTCTTTGGAGGAGAATCATTTACTTGAGATGAATGTTGATATTCTTAGTGTTATTTCCAAACTAATAATAGAAGAACATGTCAAAATTCTTCAAGAATAGGTTTATATGAAGGAATTTAAATCTACTTTTTTTCTCCAAAGGAGGGAGATTAAGCCCTGAGCCCCTATGGATTATGAAAATTATTTTTTAATAAAAAATGGGACTACTAAAAGATGATATATGGGAAGTGGTTCAAGAGTCAAGAATTGGCTGCTTTATGTTGAAAAATGAAATAACACTTTGACTTATTTTGTCCAAAAGAAGAAAAATGTTTTAAAATTTGATGATTTTAGACCCATTTCTTTATGCAATACAATTTACAAGGTCATTTCTAAAGTAATGACCAATAGATCAAATAAGGTTTTGGGATCAATTATTTATGAAGACCTAAGTGGGTGATCAACCATGGAAGGGATTAGTATTGCCCTTGAAGCTATTCAATCAATAAAAGCAACCAAAATAGTGAGGCTATTTGTAAAACTTGATATTAGAAAAGCATATGACCAAGCGGATAGGTCATTCTTGTTGAGAGTCTTGGAGCATTTTGGTTTTTTCTCAAGATAGATTTATTGGGTTCAATTTTGTACTTGTAGTCAATATTTATCAATTCTTCTTAATGGCATCCATCAAGGTTTCTTTCAAGCCTCAATGGGCATTAGATAGTGGGTCCCTATATCCCCCTTCCTCTTTAAAATAATGGAAGATGTCCTTAGTTGCTTCGTCACAAAGAATTATAGGAGTGTTAGTCAATGGAAATGACTATAAATTGCTAGATGAATGTTACCATAACTGATAGTAATGTTGAAAATTGATTATTTGATGGTGATGATGATGAAGACCTGCCAAGATAAGAGGAATATATGATAATAGAAATATTAGATTAGTTATTATATTATCATTGATGTCAAGTAATTGATTTATAGCTTATATTATGTTTTTTATTATGGTAAAAGTAGGTTTTGAAGGGGCCCCGAAACCCTTTAACATAGATATAGAAAGATATACATGAAGGACTGAAAAGACAATGAACTTAACCCATAAAGGGATAGTCTACATGAGGGACACTTCCCATATTTTCAATAAAAACTATTTTCAACAAGCAAAAAGAACGAACCTAAACAAAGCAACAAAAAAACCAACAGCAAGGTGAAACCAAAAAACACCACCAGCACCAAGATTAGGTCAGAGTCTTCATGAAGCACTCTGATTCCTCCAACTAACTTTGCATAATTTTAATTGAGTCTTTCAACTTCATGATATCCTAGTCCTCAACCTTAATCTTCTTCTTATTATTCAACCTTGTTCTAGTTCTCGGCCCCATATGATGACCAGGAGCAGTCAAATCGATTTTATCTGTCATGGAACCATCTTTGTTACCTTTCAACACACTGCTTAAAGTATTCAAGTTCTCCAAAGTAGACTCCATTCCTGAATTAGCCATAACTAGCATATTCTTAAGCATAGCTTCGTTCTTACTTGTCTTCTCATAAATGGGAGCCATGGCTATCTCTATAGCTTTTTTTATTTTGTCCTCTAGCTTAGTACCATAATCAAAAACATCACCTTTGGCATTAGAAGAAATCTCCTTCTTGATATTATCAAAATTTTCCTCCAGCATAATTTTCTTTGTTTCCAACTTGATGCACCTGTTCTTCAATTCAACGAGATCATTCTGCACCTATTTATCCAGATTGTAACTATAGATAGACTTATTCTTGGCAATTTGAAGAGGATTCATCACAATAGATCTTTTAACATGAGAATCCATCTCTCTGAGATCTTCTTGTAGAGAGCAGGATCTTTTATTGTCAAAGCTTCTCTCACTATCATCCTTCTTATTCACCTTACCAGAGCTGAGGTAATTAGTAGAATCTGGCTTTTCCTCATCCATAGCCCTAGGACTATCTTTACCAGAGTCTTCAGCAGTGTTATCCTCAATATTTATGCCCTCCTTAATATTATTAACACCCTCCTCTTCAGCCTCATGATCAAAGTTAACATTTCCCTCAGGATCATTATTAAGAGCATCACAAGTAGCCAAAATAGGGTTGGTCTTCTCCCTAGTGTTGAGATTGTCCTGCTCAGTCCCAAAATAACCCTCAATGATATCAATAATGTTATTAATGACAGCCTTAGGATTGACCATTTTTTCCTCCTCAAGGGAATGGGTGCAAGAGTTAGACTCATCAGAGTGGCCCTCACAGGTATCATCAGCCGCCTTTGTTTCATTTTCAGACAAAGCCCTATTCAGAGTCTCCTTACTCTCAAGCTCTCTAGTATCATCACTCACTTTCTCCTGACTGGCTTTCAGCCCAGAAAATTCATTAGAACCAACATTATCCTTAACAATCTTAGGATAGATATTGCCAAAGGGATCCTTCACAGACTCCAAACCTTCCTTAATCCCTAAAGAATCAGGCGCAAGAAAAGGGAGGGCTTTTTTAGTTTTCTTCTTGGAAGAAGAGCCTAGATTCTTCCTTTTCTTATTTATGGCCTGGGGGGGATAAGATCAGGAATATGGTCCCTAGCATAATCAACGATAAGGAGGATAAGCCCTCCATGAAGTATAGGAAAATTCTTCACCCTATATTCGTGATACTTTGGTTTAGCGAGCATAGGAGGAAGTAGGGGAAAGAAATCCTTTTGTCATGTCTAAAATGGTTTGCTAAAACAAAATGATAATTGTAAACCCTTGAATACCGACCTTTGAGAGTAAAATACTCTATCATGACTCTAATAACAGAGCCCCAAATTTTATCAATGTTGTCCATTTCCACATAATCCTTCTTGCCTTTAACCAAAAGAGCACATTCTTCATTTGTATCAAGAAATGACTTGTAGGCTCTGTTACCAACTTTAATCTCCTTTGAATACTTCAAACCCTCCAAGGGAAGGCCAGTAATTTCAGAAAGGAGCTCTAGGCTGAGGGTGAAGGACTTGCCTACTAAATTCAGCATACCCTTGTCCCAACCATCAATGAAGGCTTTGGAGACATCATTGTCAAACCCATGAAGTCTCTTGAGATACTGGTGGACCTAGCCTTTTTTCAACACATTCCAGACTTCCCTGTTCTACTTCCATTTGCACTCTACCGGTTCTTCTCTCCTAAGATCGCCTCCCATGGCCAAGAAATCACCCAAATCTTTTGCCACAGGTTTTGAGTTCTCCTTACTTTGCATAAAAGAAATAATGTGATCGCAGTAATCACTCTTACAGGTTTGAAGGCAATTAATATGGTACTTAACCCTGATCACATGTGAGAACTGGTAGCCATAACTAGTAATAATGACAAAGCACATCATATTTAGAGCTATCATTATAAAAAAAGA
Source organism: Chamaecyparis obtusa (assembly GCA_027943335.1). Classification (NCBI taxonomy): domain Eukaryota; kingdom Viridiplantae; phylum Streptophyta; class Pinopsida; order Cupressales; family Cupressaceae; genus Chamaecyparis; species Chamaecyparis obtusa. Next base: position 47,648 of record BSBK01010617.1, on the reverse strand, counting down.
TTTTTGCAACTTTGATATGTACTTAGCAATTTTCCACATCACCTCTGACTTCACCAAGGAGTGGTTTATATTATGTTGCCATATCATTCAGTATTGATATAAGCTGGATGAGTTAAGAAGAAGAAGAAATGAGATGTTGTGAAGTTGAAGAACTTAAATGGGCAGTTGATACAAATCAAACAATGATTAGATTATGTTGATATAATTTTTTCTACCTAACATATGATTATGTTAAGTCAATAATAAAAATAGAGGACACCGAGAAAGAAATAAATATTAAATAAGGATAGACTTGACATTTAATGATTAGCTATGATGAGCTAGATGATCATGATGAAAAGGAGAGTTAGCTACAAGAGATCTAAGGATATGAAAAATCAAGTTGAAGATCTACAACAAGATCTAAACAGAAAAAGAGATGGAACAAGTTTCAAGAAAAGTTTAAGTTCCTGGGTGAAAAGAAAATGTGTTACTGAGAACTAGATTCAAGATATAATGAATTGGATGCTTAAGATTGATTAGAGAATAATTTAATAAAGGATATTATGAGGCAAAAAATATCTATATAAAGGATGGATTTGTATGAACAAATGACTGCCAAATTGAATAGTTGAAGGGTCACCGATTGTTGCAATGAAGAAGGAACAAAGAGATTCTAAGTGGGAAAAGAAAGATTTGATGAAGTGTTGAAGCCAGTGGATAATGAAGAATTGATGAGTGCACAAAGGATCTGATTGAGCAAAGATAGTTACAAATCTACAGGTCAATTTATTTATTATTTCTTATTAGCATTTATAACAAATAAATCTCTTAATAGAGTGGACTTAATAGTCTTATTGTAAAATCCTTTAAAAAGGTAACATTCTAAAGAGTGTTTAAAGCCCTCTAACAAGGCCACTTCTAATAGGGTGAAGATCCTAACAAATCTGAGGTAAATCCCTTAACTGAGTCACACCTAATAGTGTGCATTGTAATCTTTAACCAGATTGGCTCTTAACCGGGTGTACTTTAGAAGAGTATTTTCTTAGTGGGTGACAAGTCCCACAGTGGTTTTTCCCAAAGATGGGTTTCCATGTTAAATACTGGTGTTACATGTGATGCATGATTTGTTTGAATTATTTACTGATTGTTATAGTTTATTTACTATAGTCAATAAATAGTGAAATTTGTTTTACTAAGTTGCTACTGAATTAATCAAAGAAATTTTTTTAGGTATTTGTATTCATGGATTACTGATTCACCCCCCCCCCATCCATAATCCAAAAATTGGCATCAGAGTTGAGTACTCTAAAGAGATAAATTTAAAAGACTTGAGTAAAATATTTGAAGATGTGTAGGAGAGAAGTACCTAAGTTGAACAAGGAAAGTTTCTCAACATGGAAAAGTAGAATGAGATTGTATCTATCTGGGATTGGAGAATCTATACTAAATCTTCTGACAAATGACTACACTCCATCGCCTCTCAAACCTATGATAGTTGATTAAATGAGAGAAAAAAAAGGAACATAACTCAGTTATGATAGAGATTGATTCTTCCCTCTCCAGGGATGATTTCAATGATGTTAAGGACTGTGTTAATTCAAGAGAGATGTGGGATAGGATTACACTTATATATGGAGGAGATCAGCATTTATAAAAGGATAAGGTTGATAGTCTTAGGGAAAAGTATGATGAAATGAGGATGAAGGATGAAGAAAAAATCACACAATATAACAACAGAATCAAGGAAGTAGTGAGTTCCATTAGAGGTGTTAAGTAATTATGATAATAGTCTAACAACCATTAAAAATGCATTCAAGTCATCTCAAAGCATTGGAACATCAAGAAAAGACAAAGAGATTCATAGTATTTCATATGGAAATGAATATGATAGTATTTTGAATGAAGAAAAAGAACAATAAAAATTAGAGGCACTGCTAGCTAAAAGATTACCGAGAGGTAAAGGAAAGTACAAAGGCAAACTACCTTTGAAATGTTTTAACTATAATAAGATTGGTCATATTGCATCTAGATTTCCTGATAGTGATCGGAATGATAAGAATGACAAAAGAGACAACTGACACTGAAAATTTAGATATTACAAGGACAAAGGTAAGAAGTCTTGCTACCTAACTGAGGAAGGTGTAACTAATGACGAATCTAATGATACTAAAGAAGGATATGAAGTTGTCTATGTTGCATTAAAAGAAGAATATGATGAAGAAAAGTATGAAGATGAAAAATCACTTGTTTCTCATGTAAGTAAACCTAACCCATGGATTATTGATAGTGGATGTTCACATCACATGACTGGTGATATTGACAAGTTTGATAATCTAGAAGAGTATGATGGAGGATTTGTTAGATTTGGAAATCATGCTCCATGCCCTGTGAAAGGTAAATGATCCATTGTATTGAATGAGAAGATGAAATGTAATGATGCATATTGGGTTAAAGTACTGAACCATAATCTATTGAGTGTTGCACAATTGAACAATACTGGCCACCGACTAGAATTTCAAAACAGAAAGGTTAAGATCTATGGTACTGATGGAGATCTAATTGGAACTGGTGAACAATCAAAAGGTAATTTATTTTAACTTTATACTTCTGCAAAGAGTTTCTTATTTACTAAAGTTGAAGATGTATGGCTATGGAATAAGAGACTGTGTCATGTGAATTTTAATAACATGATTAAAGTGAGTAAAAAAGAATAGAGTCGGAGGTTTACCAAGATTAAGAAAACTTGATAAAGCTATGTGCAAAGAATGTCAAATTGGTAAGATGACTAAGTTAAGCTTCTCAAGTAAATCTTACGCTATTAATGGTATCTTGGAACTTGTACACACTGGCCTTTGTGGTCCTATGAGATTTCAAATCTATTATGGAGATCGGTACTTTATTTTGTTTGTTGATGATTATTCAAGAATGATGTTTTTTATGTTTCTAAAATAAAAATCTAATGCGTTCCAATTTTTTAAGTGGTATAAAGAAAGAGTTGAAAAGGAAACAGGAAAAAAACTAAAGTGTTTGAGATCAAATATAGGAGGTGAATTTATCTCTGATGAATTTATTGTCTTCTACAATGAGCATGGAATTAAAAGACAAGTATTTGCACTAAGGACTTCACAACAAAATAGAATAACTGAGAGAAGGAATAGATCTATAGTTGATTGTGCCAGAACATTGTTAATTGATAAAGAAGTTTCTCAATAGTTTGGAGAGAAGCCATAAGTATTATTTTCTACACACTCAATCGAGTACAGTTGAAGAAAGGAACCAACAAGATACCCTATGAGCTCTGGTTTGGTCACCCACCAAATGTAAGTTACTTTAAAATCTTTGGAAGTAGGTGTTATATACTGAAATATTTTAGAAATGGAAAGTTTGACTCTAAAGGAGATGAAGGTATATTTCTTGGTTATTCATCAAAGAGAAAAGCATATAAATGTTTGATCGAGGCTACTAACAAAATTATTGAAATTGTAAATGTAAAAATTGATGGATTTGCATAAACGAATGAAGAGGATAGAAAAAAGGAACTTGAGGATTACAAAATATTTTTTTTAATTCAGGAAGGTAATTCAATTGAAGCAATCGAGATGCATCAAGGAGGAACCAATGAGAAAGATGAGCCTCCACTGAGAGATGAAAATGTTGATGAACAGTCTACCAAGCCTGCATTAGAAAAATATATGAGAAGACACCACTCACTAAGCAAAATTATTGGAGACAAGAACACATGAGTCATAACAAGAAGTAAGTTGAAAGATAACACATGTTTGATTTCTAAATTTGAGCCAAGATTAGTGAAGGATGCACTAGGAAATGAAGATTGGATTAATGCTATGAAAGAGGAAATTGATCAAATTGAAAAGAACAACAAATGGTCATTGGTACAAAAACCTAAGGATAAGAATGTGATAAGAGAAAAATAGATTTTCAGAAATACACTCAATGAGAAAGGAGATGTGATTAGAAATAAAGAAAGATTAGTTTGCAAAGGGTATGCACAAGAAGTTATTGACTATGGTGAAACTTTTACACCTGTTGCTAATTATAAGGTGTGAGGATATTACTTGCATATGTTGTATATAAAGGATTTAAAGTTTATTAGATGGATGTTAAGTCTACATTTTTTAATAGAATTCTTGAAGAAGATGTCTACATTGAACAACCTAAAGGATTTGTTTAGAATTCTGATAACAATATGGTCTACAAGCTACACAAAGCACTCTATGGACTGAAGCAAGCACCTCAAGCATGGTATGAAAGATTACCCCCTTACTTAATCAATATTGGATTTGAAAGGACTAGTGATAACAACAATTTATACTTTAAATGTGATAGTACTAATAAAATTCTGATTACTGAGATATTTGTTGATGATATTATATTTGGTGGAAATGAGATAATGTCTAAATCATTTACTGAGGAAATGAGAAATGAATTTAAGATGTCTATGATAGGAGAGATTAAATTCTTTATTGGACTTAAAATTCAACAAGTAAAGGATGGGATCTACATAACATAATCTATGTATATTAAGGAGATCCTAAAAAACATTCAATATGGAAGAATCAAAATCGGTTGGAACACCAATGGCTACTGGTTGCAAATTGTCAAAGGAAGATGACACTAAGGAAGTAAATGAGACACTTTATGAATTCATAATTGGTAAACTATAGTATGTTGTCCACAACTGACTAGATATTGCACATTCAGTTGGTATAGTTGCAAGGTTTTCTGCAAACCCAAAGGAGACGCATATGTCTGTAGTTAAAAGGATATTCAAATATCTAAAAGGGATTGAAGATTTTGGTCTATTGTACACAGAAGGAGGAGATTTTGTTCTTAAGGTATATACGGATGCTGATTGGGCTGGAAATATTGATGAAAGAAAGAGCACTATTGGCGAAGCTTTCTTTTTAGGAGAAAGGCTAGTGACATGGTTAAGAAAGAAACAGAGTTGTATTTCACAATCTGCTATCAAAGCTGAGTATGTTGTTGCAGCTATTAATTGTTCTAACATTGTATAGATCAAATAATTATCGGAAGGTATGCATGAAGAGATTACTGATCTAGTTACAATTTATTATGATAATACCAATGTTATTAACATATCAAAGAATTCGGTGATGCATTAAAAAACAAAGCATATATCTATTAAGTATCACTATTTGAGATAGCAAGTACAAGATAAGCTTGTGACATTGGAGTATGTGAATTCCAAAGAACATATAGCTGATATATTTACAAAACCATTACCAAAGGATGCTTTTGAGTAACTCTAAGGTAAGTTAGGGGTTCTTCCCCTATCCAATGTTCATTAAAGCATGATGCATGTTGCATCAATTCAAGTACTCAATAGAATATATATCTTGTGAGTTTATGCTAGTTTTCACTCTTTAGGTGAAGCCTAAAGTTGTCAAAAAGAAGTTTATGACTACAATGAGAGATTTATACATTTGAGGCATGATTTGAAAAGTTTGTATGTCTTTGACATTGTTGTCAAAGAGGGATAATGTTTGAGATTAGATGATAATAAGTCAATTGATGTAGGGAGATGAATGAGATTAATGTTGAAAAATCAAAGAAGGAGAATGTTGCCGATGCATTGAAGTTGCAAAGAGAAAATTGGAATAAAGAGGAATCAGAAAAGGAAATTGTAAAGAAGACTACTACTGATAGAGGGAGAAATACTACAGATGAAGATAAATTTCAATAAAGGCAAAGCTAAATATTAGAGGGATAATATGAATGGCAATTAAGTGTTACCATCATTAATTGAACACTAGATATTGTTAGTGTTTCCATCAATACCAAAGAGGGAGATTGTTACCATAACTGATAGTAATGTTGAAGATTGATTATCTGATGGTGGTGATGATGAAGACCAACCAAGATAAGAGGATACATGATAGTAGAAAGGTTAGATTAGTTATTGTCTTGTTATTGATGTCAAGCAATTGATTTCTAGTTTATATTATGTTGCCATATCATTTGGTAATGATATAAGTTGGATGAGTTAAGAATAAGAAGAAATGAGATGTTGTGAAGTTCAAGAACTTAAATGGGTAACTGATACAGATCATACAATGATTAGATTATGTTGATATAATTTTTTCTACCTAACATATGATTATGTTAAGTCGGTAAAGCATGGTGATAAAGATTTGTCAAATCAATAAGTTAAGTTATCTTCACTATCGAGCAGGATATGTCACTCGGTAAAGGTAAAAGGAAAAATGAAGTAACTCGGTAAAGCCAAAGGAACTGAAGGAACTGAACAACAAAGAAAGGTTTAGGCACTGAGTGAAGTTAACCAAAATACAAATAGAGGACACCAAGCAAGTTAAAAATATTAAATAAGGATTGAATCAACATTTAATGATTATCTATGATGAGCTAGATGATCATGATGACAAGGAGAGTTAGTTACAAGATATCTATGGATAGGAAAATTCAAGGTGAAGATATATGACAAGATCTAAATAGAAAAAGAGATGGAACAAATTTCAAGAAAAGTTCAAGTTCCTAGGTGAAAATAAAATGTGTTACCGAGATCTAGATTCAAGGTATAATGAATTGGACAATTAAGATTGATTAGAGCAAAACATAATAAAGGAGATTAAGAGGCAAAAATTATCTATATAAAGGATGGATTTGTATGAACAAATGGCTGGAAAACTGAATAGTTGAAGGGTCACTGGCTGTTGTAGTGAAGAAGGAATAGAGAGATTCTAAGTGGGAAAAGAAAAATTTGATGAAGTGTTGAAGCCAGTGGATAATGAAGAATTGAAGTGAAGATTGAAGAGTGCACAAAGAATCTGATTGAGAAAAGATAGTTGCAAATCTACAGGTCAATTTATTTACTATTACTTATTAGTATTTGTAACAGAGAAATCTCTTAACATAGTGGACTTAACAATCTTATTGTAAAATTCTTGAAAAAGGTAACATTCTAAAGAGTGTTTGAAGCCCTCTAACAAGGCCACTCCTAACAAGGTGAAGATCTTAACAGATCTGAGGTAAATCCCTTAATTGGGTCACACCTAATAGTGTGCACTGTAATATTTAACCAGATTGTCTCTTAATCGGGCATACTTCAAAAGAGTATTTTTTTAGTGGGTGACAAGTTCCACGGTGGTTTTTCCCAAAGTTGGGTTTCCACATTAAATACTAGTGTTACATGTGATGCATGATTTTTTTGAATGATTTACTGATTGTTATAGTTTCTTTATTGTTATTGGCAAATAGTGAAGTTTATTTTACAGAGCTGCTACCGAGTTAATCAGATCAATTTTTTTAGTTATTTGGATTCAGGGATTGTTGATTCACCCCCTCCCACCCCCTCTCCATAATCCAACATAGGAATTGATGCTATCTTGCATCTTTAGTTTTTAGATGAAATGTTTCTTTTGGGGGAACCTTCTCTAAGATAAGATAGGGTAATGAAGGCCACTCTTAATTATTGCATAGAAGCCTCTAGACAAAAATTAAATTGGAGGAAAATAGAAATTATTTTCTTCAATAGTACTTTAGAAAAGTAAAGGGATATCTCTAAAACTCTTAGGATCAAACTAGGTTCTCTTCTTAGGAAGTTTTTGGGGATCCCCTTCTTTGCTAGAGGCTACAAATCAAACCTTTGGAGAACCTTGGTAGACAA
>BSBK01010617.1:0-35000 GCA_027943335.1 Chamaecyparis obtusa | reverse complement strand
ATCTTTTGTATACCTTGAGTTAGAGAGCTTTCAGGATTCCTTTCCCAATGGTTTTACCCTTGTTTTTGGTATTGGTTATCTGATTGGGATATGTTGTTATCTCCTCAGCACAATGGGAGTGGACCATTTAGGTTCACGAGGTCAGGTGGTAGTGATTCTTTTACCATTTGAGATTTTGACATTCGTGTACCAGTGTTGGATGATCCTTGTGGCAATTGTTCCTTCTTGATCTTCATTGTTGGAGTTGTACTCTTCTTCTTCTTCTTCTTTATGATCTTGTATCTTTGTATCAGTTCTTCAGAGATATCATGTGTACTTCTTTTCAGTTATTGTATTACATACCCTGTGACATGTGCAGTGGATGTAGGTTATTATGGATACCCTACGATACTAACTATATTTATGTTATCTTATTTGTGATGCTACATTTATCTTTCATTTGTTTTTTTTGAGTCTTGTAATTGTACCTAATCTAAATTAATTAATTAATGTTAATGTAATCTACGTCAAGGAACCCTTGAGAGTTGTAACCTGTGTTGTTTATTGTATTAAAGTGAGTAAATGGTAATTGCTTCTGCATTGATGTTTATCTTGTATGTTAACTTTTAAAAAAATTATTCAACAAACTTAGATGCATGTTTAGGTTAAGCTCTCCTGGGTTCCCTAGCGGGGCATTACACAAAGGGTTGAACCATTTGGAATTTGATGATCTCTTGCTACCTAGCTATTATGGTACATATCACTTAGCTTGTTTGTAATGAAAAATCTTCCAATTTCTAGGATGATTCCTAGGGCAGCTCCAAGCTTTTAGGGAGTGATGAAAAATATGATTATTTAAAACATGTAATTAGGGATTATTGGAGAGATAAGGTAATACATTTTGTGCAGAATCTAGAAGTGGATGGGAGAGTAGAATAGGGGTGGAAACTATAGAAGAATTAGACTTAGATAGAGGCAATGTAAAAATATTGTAGAATATGTTTTTAGAAAGGAGAGTGTTGCTCTTAGGTGACTTACATGAGATCATCTGACATGAATTACAACAAGGTAAGCATTTTGTAAAGATTGGAGACAAAATATTGAAATCAACATTAGCTAATGAGTGGCCATATGTATTATGTTGGAATAATAATTGTTTTCCCTAAGGTGGTGCATTTTCATGTTTTTAGAAAGGGGAGTGTTTCTCTCAAGTGACTTACATGAGATCATCTGACATGGATTACAAAAAGGTAAGCATTTTTTAAAGATTGGAGATAAAATATTGAATCAACATTATCTAATGAGTGGACATATGTATTATGTTGGAATACTAATTATCTTCCCTAAGGTGGTGCATATTCTTGGTTGGATTTGAAAGGGAGAATTATCCTTAGGGAAAAGTTGAAAAATTGGTTCCTAAGGCACCTTGTAATGTGTCTTATGCAAAAAAAGTGAGGAAACACTAGACCACCTCTTGATCCATTGTGATTTCACCAACGGGTGTTGGATATTTGTGATAAAGAACTTGGGATGGAAAATTCCCTCCCCTTTGACAGTGAAAGAACTAATTCAAAGCTAGCATAGAAATTGACATGTATCCACCTTTTCTAGTGTATGGTAGACAAGACCATCTATTGTGATCTGGGAATTATGGAAAGCAAGAAACCATTAGATCTTCCAAGGGAAGTTAGAACCTTTGGAGCACATGTATGACAAAATTGAGATCACAATTTTAGAGTTGGTGAGCATTGTAGCAATATGAATAAATCTGACCAAGGTTCCATTTAGTCAAGAGGATGGATTGGTTCAATCTAAGTGGTCATCTATCAAATATTGACCTATTAATGGGTCTCTCTAGGTAAACCTAGATTTGAAAAAGCATAAAAAGTTGAGCAGGTTCAGATAGAAGAAGGATGGATTAAATTGAACTTTGATGGAGCCTTGAAAGGTAGTTGAGGACTATCATGTGCATGTTTTGTGGTGAGTGAATGGACTAGTATCATTTTGGTGTTTGGTGCAAAGAAGATTTTAGAAGGAAAAAATAATAAGGCTAAAGCACAAGCAACTTTGCTCACTATCGATTTGGCATAAAAATTCTCCATCTCAAAAATTTAGTTGGAAGGGGACTCACTATTAATAAGTAATGTGATAATAAAGGGTGAAATGATAGCTTGGAATTTGAATAAGTATATTAATTTAACTAAAAATATTTAATCTTCCTTTAAAAAATTTATGGTGACACATACGCTACAAAGTGACAACAAGATGGAAAACACCCTATAAAACCATAGGGTATCGTGAAATGTTGGTTATTTTGAAGAGGTGGTGGAATATTTTTAAGATCTCTAGCTTGAGCATCTAGAAACTTCTTACACTATCAAAGCCAAAAAAAATGATGGTTTGAAATGGTTGGGGAATGTGACGAGTGCTATAGATGGTATTTCTAATTTAATGTTGGTGTATTGTTGTAAATTCATGGAGAAACATCAAGAAGTGGATTTTTGGGGGTGGTTTAAAAGAGCACAATAGAGGAAAACTTTACTCTCATCACTTAAAAGAAAAAACTTTCCTTCCTTGGTAGAATTTTTTTAAAATGGTTGAAGGTATTGTTCAAACTTTATGAACCTATTTTCTTGAAGATAGTAGACATAATGCTTAGACAAGATTTTATGAGGTCTGAGCGATGATATCATTTTAACATTGACACTGTGTTGATGCTCATTGTGTGGGCACTAGAATTGGGAAGAAAAGAAGAGGACATGTGGGCAATGAGAGAATGTGTGAGGAAAGAGTGGTGTTTTGGTATGAAGTTGCTCCTTGCCATGACAAAACTAGGTGAGGGATTCTAAGATCATGGAGGGGAATGGATTGAGTTTGGTGGACTTGATCCACCATTGAAACCATTCATTTTCTGGAGTTTTACCAACAACAAAGAGGAGCATTAGAATGAGGCACATATTAGGTGGGAGGATCTAAATGATTTATTACATGCTTGGAAGTTTGAATGATCAAAGGAAGAGTCAAAGATAAAGGAGAAAGAAGTGAAGTGTGTGCAATTCAAGATAGAATTTTTTTGTGTGAATGGCCTGCTAAAAGTAGAAAATAAAAAGTAATGTTTTCACAAATTTGGAATTTCTTTTTGTTAGTTTTGTAAAGGTTGTTAAACTTTTGGTATATATGTCTACTTGTATAGTGCATGTTGAGTATAATGAATGTATATGTGAGATATGGAGTTATTTTGTAAAGGAAGTCAACTGATATCATTAGTAGATCTAGGAAGGAGATTTAGGGGTAACAATATTTCATAAATTCTATAAAGGAAGTCAACGTGTCACTAATAGTAGTTGATCTAGGAAGGAGGGTTAGGGTTAACAATTTTTAGGAAGTTCTTACAAACTTTGAATTGTAATGCTTATATTATAAATATTAATAAAATATATAACTATTATCGAAAAAAGTGTATGTATAGTTTCTCTTATAACAAATTTAATAGATGTATAAAATACAAATGAATATTATAGAATCGTAGCTAATGTCATTAAGTTCTTCTATCTATGATTTTCAAATATAAAACTTCTTATTATGTTTTGTGGAGATATTTATAATTTATTATTTAATATATTCACAATCTATATATTATTATGTCCCAAGAAGAAAATACTTGTGTGGGGGATCTCAAATTCCTAATAATTAATTTTGAGCCATAAAAATATTTTCATGTATAATGCATGAATGACAAGTAGGATTTGAATGGTTAAATTTTTTATAGATTTAGAGGCTGTAGTATTTAAATTTTTCTATATATACTTTGATCACAATATCACTAAAATTCTATCTAGAATATATATATATATATATATATATATATATATATATATATATATATATATATATATATATATATATATATATATATATATATATATATATATATATATATATATATATATATATATATATATATATATATATATATATATATATATATATATATATATATATATATATATATATATATATAAAATAGGGAGGAGAAATGCAAAGGAGAAATCATGGTTCCCAACAATTCTACAATGGCAGAAGCTTTAAAAACTAGGGATTTCAGCAGGATAATTTTAACGGCAAGCCCAAGAATGGATTCAGGGGTAGAGATCGAGGGGTGCCCCAAAATGTTTTTTCTAGGCCTGCAATTGAGAGGAGTGAGATGGTGGTTGACATTGATTTACCAGAAGATATTGATGAGGATATAGACCTGTAGGAAAAAATGGTGGTTATAGGGTGTTTCATTGGAGCACGAATCTCCAGAGTACAAACCACGGCTTGGGTAAAAGATAATTGGAGCCAGGACATTGTCTTGAAGTTCATCCCAAAAGGATTTTTTATTGTGTTTTTCAGAGTTGAAGCCTTTAGAAACAAAATTTTGAACCAACAAAATTGGTTTCTTGACTTGACTCCCTTGTATTTGTAGCCTTGGCAAGCAAATTTTGACCCTGTTCCTTTAGCAGTATACAAGGAACCGATTTGGATTCGGTTATACAATCTCCCGATAGAATATTGGGGTGATGCAAGTTTAGAATGCATTGGTAGATTGTTGGGTACTTTGATGGAAGTGGATGAATAAATTATAGAGAATGATTCTTACTTGTACGCCAGGCTCAAGATTGTTGGGGTGCAAAAAATTCCCTCCTTCATCAACCTTAAGGCGGGTGGTAATTATTGGAAACAACAGGTTGAAGTTGAACTACCTTCTCCTAGGTGCTTGCGGTGTGGATTTAAAGATCATGTTGCAGAGGATTGCTCAATCTTTGTTAAATCAACCAAAAAATGGGTTTAGAAGGCAGGGACTCAAAAAATGGTTTCAATAACCGTTTCTCGAGAGGTGGAGAAGATGTAGAAGCCTGCTTCACCGATGATTTTGAGTATGGATAGGAGTGTAGGTGAATGCTTGGGTTCATGTGGGAGTAAGTTGAAAGGGGAGGAAATTCCATTGGCAGAGACTCCTATTCATAAACAAGTTTAGTCAAATGTAGAGATCGAATATGACAGGATTCGGATGATGATTTCCTTCTAGCTAATGAATTGGATAATATAGATCCTAGGTGTGTTAGCCAATATGCTAACATTTTGTTAGGGAAAGCCAAAGGTGTTAGGGGTAGACATTCAAATAAGCAGAAGAGAGAAGAGAGGTCCAAGGAGAAAGGTATTATCAATGTTTTTGATTATATGAGAAAAGTCAAGGGAGTAGGGGTTTGCCTTATTGAGAGATGAAGATCACCACCTGGAATCTTAGGGGCCTATCTGCCCCTAACAAGAAACACTTGGTAAAATGAGCATTAAGCAGAATCAAGAGTGACATTGTTTTATTACAAGAAACCAAACTTTGTATGGATAAAGCTCTCAATTTTCTTTATTCTTTTAATAAATGGGAAGGACTCTTCCAAGAACCTAGAGGTGCAGTAGGGGGTCTTGGTTTTTTATTGAATCCTACTAATATTAAGATGTTGAAGTTGGAAAGAATAGATCATTGGCTATTTAGAGTTGCTTCTTGTCTAAAAGATAATGTTTCTTTTCATTTAATCAATGTTTATGGCCCGATAAAGACAAAAGATAAATTAAACCCATGGATGGATATCTCTTCAAAATTAGCTTCCCTTTGTAGCAACAGAGTTATTATAGCAGGAGATTTTAATGCTCTGTTGGACTTGGATGAGAAAATAGGAGGGTTGTGTAATACCCCAAAAATGGGCTATAAGTTCATTAATCTTCTATATCGACACATCAAACGAAATCGACATCAAAGTCCTAACCCAAGGCACATCTAAACATCATCGAATCCTAATTGATTATCTTAAATTCTGCATCGAGGAATATTCCTAGCAATATTCTTAATTATCATAATTATCTTTAATTTAATGATTATTTGGTGATAAATCACATTTATCCTAAAGTTGATTAATTGAATATGATGAATATTTAATTAATTGATTTAATTCTGCCACTTAATTATTTAATTGAATTTAATTGTATTTATTCCTAAGTATTATCGTTTAAATTTGACAATAAATCAAAATTCCTATCATTAATTGATTAAATTCTTATTTAATTAATTAAAGCAAGTTGTCATATTTGATGATATTATTTTTGAATAAAAGTTTGATTAAATGATTGATTAACCCATAAATCAATTGTTTTATTTTTCAAAAATCAATTAAGTTGAGAATAAATCACTTTATTTATTTATTAATTCATAATTATCCATGTGCACAATCAAAGAGCAGTTAAACTCAAAATCAGAAAATCAATGCAAGTTATTGACTTTTTGGAACTCAACATCATTTTGAGTTTTAAAGTTGATCTAAACTTCTAATTTGAGTTAAAAAGTTGTTTTTGCATGATTTGCATGTTTTTGTGAATTAAATTATCTTTATTTAAAAATCACTCAAAAATCAACGTGAGTTAATTTGAGTTATTTATGGCTTTCTTTCATGCACCTTCAAAGCCCTGGATTTCTATAAATTAAGGCTTTAGCTCTTCACAAATCATCCACAAGAATTGCATAATCACGCTGCTGAATTGGAGACTGAAGAATCATCTTGGCGAATCCAAGCTATTGTGAGATCATTCTTGTTTTTTTATTGCATATCATTTAGAATTCATCTTAGATCAATTTCATCTTAGATTCTAGATTCATATCAATTTTCATCATATCATTGCATAGAAAATATCCAAAAAAATAGATTAATTGCATTCATATTCCATATCCATCTTTTGTATTCAAATCCTTCATTTAGGTGTCATCAAGGTCACTAATCTTGATACAATCTGAGAACATCATACTTGCACCTATTAGAAGTTAGTAAATTGCCTGGTTAGTTTAGCTTTCAATTCATTGCACGATTTTGATTTCAACTAACCTCTAATGTTTTACTGAAGTGTTGTGTCTACTGATCAAGTACAAAATTCACACACACATTTTTGGCGCCCACTGTGGGGCCCTGAAATGGGTTTCCAATTCAATTCTATCAATTTCTATCTTTTTCTCCTCGGTTTCTATGCAAAACTATGATTTTTAATTTTTGTACGTACAATCTTCGTATGATTTTTTGACAAAAGTCATTTCACACTGTACCCACTATCGTACGACAGTCTATTGGATTGAGGATCATGTCGTACTATACACACTATCATTTGAAAGTTTAATTGTCGTTTCACAGAACACCCAGTGTCGTATGAGTTTCTGGACTGTCGTCTGGGAGCATACCCACTGTCGTACGAGTTTCATACTATCGTCTGGTAACATACCCACTGTCGTATGAGTTTTGACATCAAATTTCAACTATCATTTCATTTTTCAGGGTAGTTTGTCATATTTGGTTTTCAGATTTTGGCTAACGGCTAATCTTAACAATTGAAATTCTCTATTTTTGATTGACTCCTGCTGGTTTTGATTGAAAAAAAGTGCAAGAATTGCTAAAAGTAGGTAAACATCTACTAAGCGCATTGCGAGGATTCTAGGTATTCTCCTTAATCTAATAACATTTCAATTTGGACCCTAAAATGAATCTCTCATGTGTTTGGCTTGAGTGTTTTCTTTGCATGCTTTTCTTCAAATTTGCATAATTGAATACTAGGTTGTAACACCTTAAGTATTGATAAGCAGTCTTAGGATATTTTTGATTGATCTTATTAGCAAAATTGGGATATTGGACTCGCTTATTCTTACTCGCCCCTCATTTCACCCCATGGTTGCAAGGTCAAAGCCATATTCAGGGGAGGGGTCTACTTAGAAAGAGCATTAATTGTTCCACCAGTTCTTTCCCATTTTGTGTTTTTCAGATCTCATTAGTATTCTAGGGTGTGGACTTGCTTTTAAATTTGTGTGAGGAGTTAAATGCACCACTTTGTGGACTCACCTCATGTTTATTTGGAGCATTAAGTGTACCACCTTTTTGTGCTTTTGAATGCTTTTGGATAGATTTACTTTTTGATATATCTGTGAAAACATAGTAATTAGGCCCTATGAACACTATTTGTGGTTCTTGAGAGATTGGATTCCCAGTGAAATCCTTCTTGATGATGGAATCCTTGTAGATAGGGAGGATACTTGGTGTGTCTCATGTTCTACTTGGTCTGTGTGTCTTCCCTTATTGATTGATACATTCTCTCTCTGGAGAGGTTGATAGATCATGTGGGGTTGATATCATAGACCTTGGTGAGATAATCTTCATCTTAGCATGTTGAATTTATCTGCCTATTTTGTTTGGGTTAAAAGTGAAAAGGCATCAAACCCTTGGATCTGGAGCCAAGTCCCCTTGTGGTATACTAATGTGAGTCACCTTTAGAGAGGGTTAACCATAGCGGACACTCCCTTCATAGGGAAAACTGCGTTGACAGAACCTTGAGCGGTAATAGCCATTTTCCCCGTGGTAGTGATAGCCACTATATAAATGTCCTTGTGGAAGAAATCTTCATAGGTGTGGTTCATTGTTGGGTTGTCAAATCTCCCTAGCAGCTCCTGATTGATTAAATTCTCAGATTGTGTCAAAACCCTGGTGCACCGAGATTGGAGTTCACCTTTGGATCATAAAAGTTGTAGAGTCAAACCATTACTAAAAACCCTAGAGAGGCCAAATTTTCATTTTTCTAGGGTATATGTGCGTTATTGCAAAATATTTTTGGAACATACATAATTAGCGCTTCTGAGGATTAGAATGAATAAGTCACTTGATTGTTCATGCGCAAAGTTGCTTTTGCCCTTGTTCATTATTTTCAGACATGCTTGAAATCACTTTCTTGCTATTTTTCATGCTTGCTTATCTATCTGGTTACTGAAAATGAACAAATCTGTTACAATCCTCAAATCTGGACATTAAAATTTGCAAACAATCCGAATCTGAAAACTCAAAATTTGCAAAATCTGAAGTAAAATTCTTTTCTAGAGTCAAAAGTCATCTCAGGAGGTCAGAAAGTCATACGATTTTCTATCAAATGTCATTTCATCACTGCCCAACTTTCATATGGTAAAGAACCCAGTGTCATACGAGTCTTTCTGCCAGTCAAATTCAAAAAGTCAAATCCTGCTAGCAACTATCGTACAAGCTTTTCAACTGTCATTTCACAGCATACCCACTGTCGTACGAGCTTTTCAACTGTCATTTCATAGCATACCCACTATCGTACGAGTCTACAAAGTGTCGTTTGGGAAATTTTTGAAAGTTGTCAGAAAATTGTCAGAATTGCCAGATACTTAGCTTTTTTAGCCTATTCCCAGAACCTGTCGAACAAATCACTGTGTCGGGAACTGAGCAGTAGCTATTGTGAATCCTATCATTTTCCAAAAGTGGCCTTTTGAATCTGATTCAGCCTTCTATTTAATCGATTTGAGTCCTTTTTATCTTGTGTCAAAACCTTGTCATAACTATCAATCTTCTATCAAATCTTCAAAAACAAACTAAGTGTTTTGAACTCGTGTCCACTATCTTTTGGGTAATCTACCCATACATCCAAGGCACAGTATCCTTCACCCATGTCTAATCAAATCTTCAAATCAATCAAACCTTGACAAGGTTGCATCATCTGATCATCTTGATTCAATTCATTCTTCAGTTATCTGGATCTTATTCTTTTGTTTCACTCAAAGTTAATGGTGGAAACTAGAGCTTCCTCACACAAGAAATCTGGAGAAGCATCCCAGACCTTACCTATAACTACTACCAAGGGTCCAACTCTTGAGCAACTCATCAATTCTGGTCTTTACGAGGATGACGGTCTTGGCAACTTTTGATTAAAAACTAGTTACATTCCTCCTCCATCAACTCACGGAGGTACCCAACAAACCCCACATCAATCTATTTCAGGGAGTCCACAAACTCCTACCATGTCTCAAGCAAGGACAAGCTTTGTCTCTCAAGGAGCTCAATCTCAACATGGTGCAGATCAGGAACCCACACTTGAAGAAATTGCTCAATATCAAAATGATGATAACTTCAAACGAATGATGAAGCATTTCTTGAAAGAAGATAGAGAAGCATATTTTTTACAATTGGCTCATCAAGGAGCTAAACTTCCTCCCAACTTTAATGTGGAAAATATCATTACACATGAGGAAGAAACTCCACTCACAGCTATTATGAAACAGATGCATGCTATGCAAGCCAAACTTAACAGCCTTGAGAAAGAAAAGGAACCCAAGGAGTTCTCCATGGAATCTCTATGCCCTTTTCCTTTTGACAAAAACTTGTATATGCCACCATTTCTGAAATGAGTGGAGATGCCCACGTATGATAAGTATGATGGACACTCTGACCCTCAAGACCATGTCAGAGAATTTTGTACCCAATCAATGGAATTCATGCACGAACCAACCTATCTGATGCATCTCTTTCCTCGATCTCTGGGAGGAGCAGCCATTCAATGGTTCTTTCAATTACCTTCCACTATCAAAACTTTTGAGGAATTGATCAAATTGTTTTATCATCAATACTCCTACAATATTCAACATCCAGTCACCATGATTGATATCTATAATCTCAAGCAATATCCAAGAGAACCATTCCTAAAATTTCTCAAGAGATGGAGGAAGAAGTTCTCTCTCTATATGCCAGACCTATTCCAGAAATAGAAAAACTAGAAATCTTCATCAATAACCTTGTTCCAGAAATCAATTATCCTCTACAAATGCAAGATCATACATCTTTTGATAAGATGGTGGATAATGCTATCAAAATCGAAAAAGTGCTTGTGAAAAAAGGAGAAATCACACTTCAAAAAGACAAGTACAAATTAGGATCCAGTTCTAAAGACAAGAACAAAAATTGGAACAAGAACAAAGGCATCATCACAGATGGTGTTGTTGATACTGTCTGTGCCCCATCAAAGGCACCAGCCTACAATCTGACTCTTGGTTCCCAAGCCATAAAAGCTTCAGAACAAAAGTCATCTGAACCATTTCAAAAAAGGCCAGAATACAAATCTTGGGATAAACAACGAAAGTTCACTCCTCTTGGAGAATCTTTAGAATCAGCTATGAAAACTCTACTAGTTGATAACATCATCTCTTTGCCAGCAATTCGACCACTTGATTCTAAGCCTAAGCCAAAATGGTGGAGAGAAAACAAATTTTGTGATTTCCATCGAGGTAAAGGTCACAAAACTAATAACTGCTTATGGTTGAAACACACCATTCAAGATCTGATCGATAGGGGAGACATCACATTTGACAATCCTAAGAGCAATAATGATCATACAGTGTTCACAGAACCATTTTTGAAACATGGTCAAGAAGTTTCAACTTCTCAGCCTAATATGGGGGCAAAAGTCAACTATGCATACCCTAGAAATAATGTTGTCATCAATATGGTTGAACCATGTCTCTCTGAAAGTTGCAATTTCATCACAATTGTATGATGAGAAAGAGAGCATTCCTTAGCTAATGCAGTTACTCGATCACAAGCCCAAGCACATTTGAAAGGACAAATCCAAGATTCATCAAATGTCCCTAAGGTGCCCTTCAATCTTTCATTTGCTTCTAAATAGAAGGTTGCTTCCAAATCTTCCAATCCAAAGGATACAAGGCCTACATCTTATAGCATTGTTCAACAACTCCAGCACACTAATGCAAAAATCTCCATGTTTGAGTTGCTTCAAATATCTCCAGCTCATAGAGCCATTCTAGACAAAGCTTTGCTCAATTCCAATGTTCTTGATGACCTTGATTTAGATAGGTTCCAAACTATGGTTGGACATCTTACATCTCCGCAATATATCTCTTTTTTAGAGGAAGATGACAACTCCTTGAGTCACCCACATAATCAGCCTTTGCATATAGAAGTCTTGATCTAGAACTATAGAGTCAAACGTGTGTTGATAGATGGGGCGCTGGCCTAAACATTTGTTCTTATAGCTTGATCACACAATTGGGATTTTCAGAATTGGCTATTGATCCTCAAAAGAAGATAACCATAAAAGCCTATGATGAACAAGAAAGATCTTCTAAAGGCACCATTGTCTTACCCATCTGAGTGGGTCCTGTTATCAAAGATACCATCTATCAAGTGCTTGATCTACCTTTGGCCTACAACATCCTCCTAGGGAGACCATGGATACATGAAATGCAAGCTATTCCTTCTACATACCATCAATGTTTGAAGTTTCCTTATGAAGGAGTAGAGGTTACTATCTCCACAGATCTGAATACAACTTGCAATACATTGAATGAAAGTGCAGATAAGCTTGTGCCTAATAATAGAGAATCTTCCATTGAACTAACTAAAGAAGCATCCACATCTAAAATGGAAGATCTTGCAAAAGAGGTCAATATCAAAGAAAATGGGATGGGAAAATATATTATAGAGCCAGTCTTATCTTTGACATCTCTCCCTATCTCACCTAAGTCTTATGGACAATCTTTGAAATAGTCCAAGTCCGAACCTAAGGACCCTCTTGAGGCATATAAAAAGAATTTTGTAGCAGAACAAGTATCCAAGCAAGATTTTGAAGAGGATGAAGTTGTGCTATCATGGCTATACAAAGATGAATCTGAATCCCACAATGTTCAAACTAGTGACTCTATAGCACCATAGATCCCTTCTAAGTCATACGGTCTAGGAAATAAATTGATAGCTAAGATGGGATATCCAAGTCAAGGACCTCTAGGAGTTAGAGGAAAAGGTCTTGTGGCACCTCTCCCACATACTGGTAGAGAAAATAAAGACAAAGTTGGCTTAGGCTTTAAAAAGAAACCCTTCCACCTCAAGGGTAATTGTTCTCATGTCATAGAGAAGATCACACAAGGAGAACCTCTTCTTAAGAAAGAAGAAACAGAACCATCAGATAGTGATTCAGACAACTCAGAACTCATCCCCTATGAAAAATTGCCTAAGGAGATCAAAGACCTTCTTGATGATAAAGATGATCCAATCAAAAGAATTAATGTAGTAGAAACACAAGAACCTACTATCAATCAAGAGATAGTTGCAACATAAGAACTAGCTAATCTCAAAAACAATCTAGAAGAGGGAAGTGGTAGTGATTCTGAGATAGATTCCCATGAGTATGAATTCAAATTAGAATCTGAGGGTAACCCTTCTTGGGGTATTCACCTCGACTTTACTCATGTTCTAAGATTTCCTAGAGATCCTGAATCAAAAGATGAATCTAATAAATATGAATGGGGAGTCATTCCAAAACCAGATGAGCTTATCATAGAGAAACATGTTGATGTTATTCACCAATATGCACCTCAACCCAACATAAGTCTAGAATGAAATGATGAACCTATCGAGTCTGATCCACCTATGGCTGAATTGGACTCCCACGATGACATTGAGCCTATTCACAAATTGAATGTCTTAAGTTTTAATATCACCTTTGAACTTGAGCATCAGGTTGGGACCAATGATGACATATCCATATCTGTAAACACTATCTCCCAATCTTTCCCCACTTTGACTATCCGATATCTAGAACTTATTGATCAAACCTCCACAAATCTAAGCCATGGTATTTATACCTTCCTGAATGACTATGCCCTTGCTTGCTACCTAAATGCAGTTGAGCCTATGAGGACTTCCATTAGTGAACCGAGCGTCAGCATGATGGAGTCGGACATCAAATATCTTAGTCAAAAAAATAAGAATAAGAATAAAAAGAAAAAGATTTATGAGGGTGAAAACCACTTTGTGGCAGTCTCAGAACCTACAAAAGTAAAAATAAAAGACATATCCAAAGGTGAAAACCTCTCTGAAGTGCCTAAGGATGAGATATTCGATGTCCTTCTGAGTCATTTATAGGATAGATCTCTAGTTCTAGTTGAGCCCACTCAATCCATCAATTTGGGTACAACAGAGGAACCACAATTGGTACATGTAGCACAATCATTATCAGAAGAAGAGAAGAAAAAATTTACAACATTCCTAATAGAGAAGAAGATCAACTTTGCATGGAAATATTCAGATATGCTAGGATTGGATCCTAATCTCATAATGCATTATTTATCTATTGCTCCAAATGTCAAACCTGTCAAGCAAAAATTGAGAAAGATGCAATCCATCAATTTGGGTACAACAGAGGAATCACAATTGGTACATGTAGCACAATCATTATCAGAAGAAGAGAAGAAAAAATTTACAACATTCCTAACAGAGAAGAAGATCAACTTTGCATGGAAATATTCAGATATGCCAGGATTGGATCCTAATCTCATAATGCATCATTTATCTATTGCTCCAAATGTCAAACTTGTCAAGCAAAAATTGAGAAAGATGCATCCTCATGTTGCACTCTTGGTAAAAGCTAAATTAGAGAAGCTCCTAAACGTCGGATTCATCTGAGTTATTGACTATGTAGAGTGGATCTCCAATATTGTACCTATTTCTAAACCAGATGGTTCAATCAGAGTGTGCACAGACTTTAGAGATGTGAATAGAGCATGCCCTAAGGATGATTTTCCACTACCTAACATTGATATGATAGTGGATATGACTGCGGGTTTCGAGATGTATTTCTTAATGGATGGTTTCTCTGGATATAACCAAATAAAAATTGCTCCAGAGGATCAAGAGAAAACTGCTTTCAAATGTGCATGGGGTACCTTCTATTGGAATGTCATGTCATTTGGGCTTAAAAATGCTGGTGCTACATATCAAAGAGCCATGACATCTATTTTCCATGACATGATGCATCAAAATATGGAATATTATGTTGATGATACTTTAGCAAAATCTATTATTAGAATTGAACATCTAAAGGACTTGAGCATGATCTTAGACAGAATGGAAAAGTTTAGTCTTCGACTAAATCCTAAGAAGTGTGCTTTTGGTGTCACTTCTGGAAAGCTCTTAGGATACATAGTTTCAAAGAAGGGCATTGAAGTTGATCTAGCTAAAGTAAAGGCTATAATGGAGATGCAACCCCCTAAGAATATTAGTCAGATGAGGACATTACAAGGAAGAGTTCAATCTATCAGAAGATTCATATCATAGCTAGCAAACATATCACAGCCTTTTACAAAAATATTACATAAAGGTATGACCTTTGCATGGAATGAAGAATGTGAGAACAAATTTAACTATATCAAGAAGTATCTATCTAATCCACCTATCTTGATACCTCCTATTCATGGGAAGCCTTTAATCTTATATGTCTCCGCTACAGATACATCATTGGGGGCATTGCTAGCACAACACGATGAAGATAAAAAGGAAAGAGCTATATACTATATCAGTAGGACATTGGTTGCATATGAAAAGAACTATTCAATGATTGAGAAAGCTTATCTAGCTATGATCTTCGCATCATAGAAACTGAGACACTACATGTTAGCTCATACCACTCAATTGGTAGCCAAGATTGATCCACTAAAGTACCTACTAAGCAAAGCTGCCCTCACAGGTAGATTAGCTAAATGGGTCATGCTCTTAAGTGAATTTGACATTGAATATGTGGAATGAAAAGCTATCAAAGGACAGGTTATTGCTGATCAATTAGCAGATGCGCCTATGATTGATAATACACCAATGCAAATGGAATTTCTAGATTCCTCTATCATGACTCTTTCTTCTAGAGAATGGCAGTTATTTTTTGATGGCTCCTATACACATAATGGATCAAGAGTAGTCATATTGTTCATAATTCCTCAAGGATACTCAATCCCAAAAGCATTCAGATTAAAGTTTCCTTGCACAAACAATATTGCAGAATATGAAGCCCTTTTGAATGGTATGAAAATAGCAATTGAATGGAGAGTAACAAAGCTACACATTCATGGAGACTCTCAACTTGTTATTCACCAAGTCAATGATGTGTACCAAACTAAAGATGAAAAGCTCATTCCTTACAAGAGAATGGTAGATGATCTTAAGAAATATTTCATATCTATCACATTTGAGAAAATTTCTAGAATGGAGAACAAGGCTGCCGATGCAATGACAACACTATCTACTTTATTACAGTAGCCTAAACATGAGCTACACTACGAGTTCCTAGTGGAAGCACTATCTTATCCTGCATATGATTCCCCTGAAACCCGCATGATTTGCACTATTGTAGGTCAAGATTCATCCAGATATAAAAACTTATTTTCCTATCTCCAAGACCAAATCATCCCCAATACCTTCAACTACCATGAAAAGAGATACCTTATCCGAAATGCCTCTCGATATGTCATCATTGGTCATGATCTGTACAAATGAGGTCTAGGTGGTACACTAATTAGATATTTAGAATGGGAAGAGTCTCAACATGTGTTAGAGGAAGTCCATGATGGTATTTGTGAGTCACACTCTAATAGTTTAACACTAGCTCGAAAACTTATTAGGGCAGGGTACTATTGGCTTGAGATGGAAAAAGAGGCTATCAAATTTGCTAAGAATTGTCAAAAGTGCCAAGTGCATGGCAACTTAATTCATGCTCTAGGGAGGGATCTAATCCCCTTTACAACACAATGGCCTTTTTACCAATGGGCCTTTGATCTTATAGGAGCTATACATCCTCATTCTTCTAATGAACATACCCATTTAATCACAGCTATAGATTATTTTACAAAATGGGTAGAAGCAGTCCCTTTGACACAGGCAATTGGAAAGCAAATATCTATGTTCATATTGAACTATATCATATGCAAATATGGGATACCTCATTCCATAATTACAGATAACGGTGGACAATTCAAGAATAAAGACCTTGATGATCTATGTGCCAAATTCAAGATCACACAACATTGGTCTTCTATCTACTATCCTCAAGGGAATGGACAAGCAGAGGCATCTAATAAGAATCTATTGAAAATCTTGCATTGAACAGTTAATAAAATAGGAAGAGACTGGCATCTCATGATCAATCTAGCTCTCTGGGCCTACAAAACAAGTATCAAAACACCTACTGGGGCTACACCTTTCACTTTAGTTTATGGGTCTGAAGCGGTACTGCCTATTGAGGTTGAAATCTCATCACTAAGAATTAGAATGCATGGTCTAGTAACTAATGATGACTACAGAGTGTCTAGGTTGCAAGAACTTGAACTACTAGATGAGCGCAGACAAGCAGTGTATGATCATCTCAGAGTATATCAAAAGAGAATGTCTAGAGGTTACAATAAGAAAGTCAGACATAGATAATTTCAGGTCGGTGATCTAGTCTTGAGAGAGAATCTTAAAAATCAATCACATCGAGAATGCAAGGGGAAGTTTGAACCCAACTGGCTGGGTCCCTTTGTAATCACTGCTACTTTTGGCTCTGTTGCCTATCAACTCTCAACGACTGAAGGAGAATAGCTTTGAGAACTAATCAATGTTCTCCATCTGAAGAAATTCTATGCCTAAAGCATTTAGTCTATGGTAAAATGTCCTGAAAAAATCTTAAAAATCAGAAAAAGTCCTGAAAAAAATGAACATCTTGGTGAAAACCTAGAAATTGGTGCCTTGATGATTCACGAAAAAAAAATATATATATCAAAAATTGAAAAAAAAAAAATTGAAAAAAATGAAAAATACAAAAAAATGAGAAAAAGAAAAAGTGCCTTGGTGAAAACCTAGAAACAGGCACCTTGGTAGCAAAAATAGAATCTCTGCCAAGATGGTGAAAACCTGGCAAATGGGTGCCACTTGTTTCAAAATGCTTCATCTATCAGCGCAATCTTGGTCTTTCCCAGCTTTCAGTCTTGCTTTAGTTTGTACATATCTCCCGGTTTGTTTCTGCATTCTTGTTTTCAATAAGTCGATCTGTACACCAATCAGCTAAAGCGTCTGTATCCTATCAATGCTTAACACTTGGGGGCAATCAATGTCATATCCTATGGCCTCCAATGTATCTTAGATGTGTCATATCCAGTCAAAGTCTTTTGAAGCTTCATTTGAGTCAGTCAGTCAGTCTTGTCTCCAGAAAGGAGTTTGCATCTACAACAACGCAATCAAACATCAAACTGAAAATAATCTATGCTTTTTACATGCTTTTATCTCCTTCTATGCTTACTGTTTCACATTGAGATTTTTGCATATTGTGTCCCTTTGAGCTCTTCAATGATGTCCTTTATAGGATTTAGAGAGTGATGACTAGGGGCATAATCTTTTCTTTATCTTCTGCTTGTATGTGAAAATCTAACAACTTTGGAAATTCTGGATTGAAATGGTGTCTGACTGTAAGAGCCTCTATCTCAAATTAGATGGTCATGCATACCTCGACCATTGATACCCAAAAAATTCAAGGAAGTTTGATCTAACTATTGTTTTTTTGAGTGAGTTCTTTCTCCTACTGTGAAACGCGATCTTACCTAAGGATGTGAACAATAAAGGGTCACTACGAGTAATTCACATTGGATTTAGAATAATCTCTTAACTATTTGATGTGTTTGTCATGCAAGGAGTATTCAGGTCATCACGACATTTATGTTTTGATGCTTATACAAATTGCTATATCAAAATGGACATGATATTCAGGTCATCCCGATGCTTGTGCCTTGGTGCTTATATCTAATCTGACATTCTGAAAATAAAATCAATATTCATATATCCATGGTTGTTGACCAGTGGGTGTTGTATTGATTCTTGCACATACAAATTGATACTCATATGTCTATGGTTTCATAGCTAGTGGGCATTGTATTAATTTATCCGGTTACCTAAAAGTTCAATGATGATAACAAATCGACATATGATTAGTGACTAGGTCCTAAGTCTTAGGTTGCATTTCATTCTACATGTTTCTTTGCATTTTGCATGTCTGCATGATCTCACAAATGTTTGGAAACACTTCAAAGCTTAAACAATTCTTCATATCAATTCTTCACATCTAACACGAGCTGAGTCTCACTTGAAGGTCTTTTCATCGAATCGCAAGCAGTATGATGCAAGAGCATCTTGGGTGTAAGAGCAATCTTGCATCACCCAAAAATATTTCTATTTTTGTATTCAATAAGGGCTATCTTGTGCAGAGCCGCTATTTATGGAAACTTGCTATTTTTAGTAAGTTGGTCTTACGACCTTGAAATGTTCTAATTTTACATGTGGAGGTTCATCTCAGTCATATCAGCCTGCCAGCAAAGTTTCATGGCTAGATCAGGTCTAGTTTTGAAGATATTGAAGATTTTTGGTATTGGCAGCAGGGTACAAAAACTTTAAACTCAGTTTTGAAGGCTTTAGAGGCCCCAGATGAGGTTGAAAATTTGGGTGACGGGCGCTTTGCGCAAGTTAAGCCTATAGAGCACTTTGTGGCATTTCCAGAATGGGGTTATAATAGCCAATCGGGTCAACGGGCGATGACTTATGGTCTTCGAAAGTTGGGTCACCTGAAATGGCAGAAAATAATTTTTTTTCAAAATTTTTGTTTGGGTTTCAAAACTCATTTTGAGCCGACTTTGATGTAATAAATTGTAAAATAAAATAATTCTAAGTTTGGTCAGCACTAAGGGCTAAATTTCTAGAACCTTCTCGAGCGGTGGAAATTGCCTATATAAAGAAGGCCCGTAGTGTTGTCTAGGGCAGTTCTGGGTATTGATTCGAGGCTTTGTCCTACAGAATATTGTAAGGGAATGCCCATGTCGCTTTGCATATTGTAATTCTGAAAGTTTGTAATTCCACATTTGTGGAGATAATAAGAAGCCAATTTTCTATTCTTGCATATTATTGTTGTTGTTTCTCTATTTCTGTTATGTGTTTGTGGTATTAAGGGGAGCACCCTTCATCAAGTGGTATCAGAGTAGGAGTTCTTGAGTGTGTAAATAGATCACCAACTATGAGGCAGTTTGCACCAGAATCATGGTTAGGGTTTCAGCGCGCATCACGAAAATGCCTCCACGAAGAGAATGTGGCGGAAGAGCTGGTGCTGTGACACCTGAGGTTAGAGAGTTGCAGAGACAAGTGTGAGCATTGCAAGAAGAGATTCATAGAGGAATGAATCTTAATGTCAGAGATGAAAGCGAGGATGAAGCCGAAGAAGAATATCAAGAAGGAGAAGCTGAAATTGTGAACCAGGAGGAAGAAAGACTTTTCGGGCGATTTCCAAGATTGAGAAAAGACCTAAGATTGAGGTTCCTACATTTTTTGGAAATCTTAACCTAGAGGAATTGATCGACTGGATCAATGAATGTGAGGAATATTTTGAGTATGAAGATGTTGAGGATCCTGATAGGGTCAAATTTGCGAAGGCCAGACTGAAAGGTCATGCGAAGATCTGGTGGCAAGAAATTCAATAGGAGCGAAATAGAAGAGGGAAAGATAAAATCACAAGATGGGATCGGATGGTGGATAAATTGAAGTGATAGTTTATTCCTGTTGATTATGAGCTTGACCTACTAAAGAAAATGCAAAGTTTGAAGCAAGCAGGAAGATCTGTTCAGGAGTATATAGAGGAGTTCTATCGACTCCTCATCAAAACAGGCCATGCAGAAGCTAATAAAGAGAAAGTTGCCCGATACCTTAATGGGTTAAGGCCAAGCATTCAGGAGGAGTTGAATCTGGTTCGAATGAATAGTATTGAAGAGGCATACTAGTTTGCCCTAAAAGTAGAGGAAAAACTGAACAAGAAGTTTGAGAGCAGACAAAATGGAAGAGGTCGTGGTGGAAGATCTAGTGGACGGTCATATGGTGGCCGAAATGAAGATCTGAAAAAGAAGGATGAGGCCAGTAGCAGCCAGAATCAGAGAGGAAACAATTCCAATCATTTCCAAGATCAGAATAATAGAGATCAGAGAGGAAGAGGAAGAGGACAAGGATCTGGAAGAGGAGGCTTTCATGGAACATGTTTTCATTGTGGAGAAGAAGGTCCTAGGGCATTTGAATGTCCTCAGCACCAAGGCAGAACAGACAAGAGAAATGAAGGCCAGGCCAGAGTTGCACATGTAGATGAAGATGCTAGATCATCAAATTCTGAAGATGCTAAAAGAGGAGAAACGCTAATTAATAGAAGAGTCTTGCTGAGTGGTGAGAATGAACCTGAACAAAGGAGGAGCCTGTTTCACACTAGATGCAAGTGTGAGGGTAAATGTTGTGATGTGATTATCAATAGTGGAAGCACTGACAATTTGGTGTCAGAAGAGATGGTGACAAAGTTGAAGCTCAAGAGATAGAAACACCCACATCCATATCGGATTGCCTGGGTGCAGGATGACCACAAGGTCATGGTCAGTGAACAGTGCCTGGTAAAGTTCAAGATCGGCGAGTACCAAGATGAGGTACTATGTGATATCATCCCTATGGATGCATGTCACATGTTGTTGGGTAGACCGTGGTAGTTTGACAGATGTGTTGTACACGATGGTCGTGCAAATACCTATTCCCTGACAAAGGATGGAGTGTGACATAAGCTAAAGCCATTGAAGGAGACCGAAGAAAAGGTATGTGCTAATGCAAGAATAATATTTGTTGATGGAAGAAAATTCCTAGATGGTATGAGGCATGAGCATGTGTGTTTTGCTTTAATTCCAAAAGCTAGTAAAGAAGAAGTAGAGGATGTACTTGTAGAGGTTGCAGATTTGTTGAACGAGTTTTAGGATATTGTATCTGATAATGTACCTGATGGATTACCACCCATAAGGAAGATTAATCATCAGATGGATTTGATTTCAGGAGCCAGTTTGCCAAACAAGGTAGCACACAAAATGACACCAGCAGAAAGTGAAGAGTTGAACAGACAAGTACATGAGTTGTTACAGAAGGGATTGATTTGGGAGAGCCTGAGTCCATGTACTGTACCAGCAGTATTAGCACCAAAGAAGAATGGATAATGGAGGATGTGTACAGATTCCAGAGCAATAAACAAGATCACAATCAAGTATAAGTTTTTATTGCCACGAATAGATGATATTATGGATTGTTTGAGTGGAGCTGTGTATTTCTCAAAGATAGATATGAGAGTAGATATCACCAGATTCGGATCAGAGAAGGAGATGAATGGAAGACTGCCTTCAAGACAAAGGAAGGACTGTATGAGTGGTTAGTCATGCCTTTTGGGCTAACCAATGCACCGAGCACTTTCATGCGGCTCATGAACGAGGTTCTGAAAGAATTTTTGAGTAAGTTTGTCATTGTTTATCTAGATGATATTTTGATTTTTAGCAAGACATTGGAGGAACATATGATGCATATTCGTATGGTGTTTGAAAAGTTGAGAGATGAGAAATTGTTGATTAATTTGAAGAAGTGTAGTTTTGTGAAGAGAGAGTTAGTGTATTTGGGATTTGTAGTTTCAGCAGAAGGTCTAAAAATGGACCCAGAAAAGGTACAGGCTATCCTTGAATGGCCTACTCCAAGGAGTGCTACTGAGGTAAGATCTTTTCATGGTCTAGCTAGTTTTTACAGAAATTTTATCAAAAATTTTAGCATTATTTGTGGTCCCTTGACTGAGACAATGAGAGGGGATAGAAAATAGTTTAAGTGGACTAATGGGGCAGAAAAGAGTTTTCAATTGTTGAAACAAAAAGTTACAGAACAACCTATTTTAGCACTTCTAAATTTTAATAAGGTGTTTCAAGTAGATTGTGATGCTAGTGGTACTGCAATAGGAGCTGTTATGAGCTAAGAAGGTAAACATATTGCGTATTTCAGTGAGAAGTTAAATGATGCCAAGAGGAAGTATTCTATTTATGATCATGAATTTTATGCTATAGTTCAAGCATTAAAGAAGTGGAGACATTATCTGCTTCCTAAGGAGTTTGTTTTATATACTGATCATCAAGCTTTGCAATATTTGAATAGTCAAGGAAAGTTGAATCAGAGGCATTTGAAATGGGTTGAGTTTTTGCAGAGTTATACATTTGTTTTGAAACACATGAGTGGAAAGTCTAATAGGGTTGTGGATGCTCTTAGTAGAAGGCAACTATTGCTGATAGAGATGTAGATTGAAATGGTTGGGTTCAAAGAACTCAAGAATTTATATCCAAGGATCCTGATTTTGGTGGAGCTTGGAAAGCTTGTAAAGAGCCTGTTACTCTAGATAAGACGAAATGGCTGGATTTCATCATCCAGGATGATATGCTATTCAAAGGGAGTCAGTTGTGCATTCCAAGAAGTTCTATGAGGGAGAATCTCATCAAAGATAAGCATAGTGGAGGATTGGCTAGACATTTTGGTCATGATAAAACCCTTGCTTTGGTTGGTAAGAATTATTATTGGCCACAATTGTAGCAAGATGTGAAGAAGTTTGTACAGAGTTGCAGAGTATGTCAGATGGCGAAAGGAGTGAAGCAGAATACAGGGTTGTATCAACCGTTACCTGTACTAGAGAAGCCTTGGGAGGATATTAGTATGGACTTTGTTCTTGGTTTACCGAGGACACAACGACAACATGATTTAATTTTTGTAGTAGTTGACAGATTTTTGAAGATGACACATTTCATTCCCTGCAAGAAGACTAATGATGATGTTCATGTAGCAGAATTATTTTTCAGAGAAGTGGTGAGACTACATGGTTTGCCAAAGACCATAGTTTCAGATAGAGACACTAAGTTTGTTGGATATTTCTGGCGTACATTGTGGAAGAAGTTGAAGATAGATTTGAAGTTCAGTTCATCACATCATCCACAGACTGATGGACAGACAGAGGTGGTGAATAGAAGTTTGGGAAATCTACTGAGATGTTTGGTTGGAGATAAGCCAACAGGATGGAATTTGATTTTACCACAGGCAGAATTTGCATACAATAATTTTGTCAATAGGAGCACTGGTAAATCACCATTCCAGATTGTATATGGAAGTAGTCTAAGAAATGCATCTGAATTGAGAAAGATAGATAAAGGAGAAATAAGTAGTGCTGAAGCTGAGGATTTTGCAGAACACTTGAAGAACATCCATGAGGAGGTGAGGAAGCATATTGCCAAGATGAATGCGCAGTATAAGGTTAAGGTAGATGAGAAAAGGAGGCATAAGGAATTTCAAGTTGGAGATGAAGTCATGGTTCATTTGCGGAAGGAGGGATTTTCGGTTGGTACATATAACAAGTTGAAAATGAAGAAGTTTGGGCCATGTAAGATACTGAAGAAGCATGATTCAAGAAATGCATATGAGGTAGAATTGCCTATTGAGCTGAATATTTCACCAGTGTTTACCATTTCAGATTTGACAGAGTATCATGAAGGAGGTGTTGAAGATGAGGTTGTAGCAGCATAGTGGAGTATTCCAGCAACCAGTTCAGCTATCAAGGAGATTGAAGACATACTGGATAGTTGTGTTGGCAGAAGCACAAGGAACAGGACATATGAAGAGTATTTGGTCAAATGGAAAGGACGAACTGTTGAAGATTCATCATGGCTAACAAAGGAGGAGGTTAACCGTCTTGGTTTTCCTTTGCACACCTGAGTCGTGACAGGGTCACTTCTCAAATTACCCCGGGTGTCTGATGCAAAAGCATCCTGGGTGTAAGAGCAATCTTGCATCACCCAAAAATATTTCTATTTTTGTATTCAATAAGGGCTATCTTGTGTAGAGCCGCTATTTATGGAAACTTGCTATTTTTAGTAAGTTGGTCTTATGACCTCGGAATGTTCTAATTTTACATGTGGAGGTTCATCTCAGTCATATCAACCTACCAGCAAAGTTTCATGGTTAGATCAAGTCTAGTTTTGAAGATATTGAAGATTTTTGATATTGGCAGTAGGGTAGAGAAACTTTGAACTCAGTTTTGAAGGCTTTAGAGGCCCCGGATGAGGTTGAAAATTTGGGTGACAAGCGCTTTGGGCTAGTCAAGCCTGTAGTGCACTTCGTGGCATTTCCAGAATGGGGTTATAATATCCAATCGGGTCAACGGGTGATGATTTATGGTCTTCGGAAGTTGGGTCACGTGAAATGGCAAAAAATAATTTTTCTTCAAAATTTCTGTTTGGGTTTCAAAACTCATTTTGAGCTGACTTTGATGTAATAAATTGTAAAATAAAATAATTCTAAGTTTGGTCGGCCCTAAGGGCTAAATTTCTAAAACTTTCTTGGGCAGTGGAAATTGCCTATATAAAGAAGGCCCGTAGTGTTGTCTAGGGCAGTTCTGGGTAGTAGATTTGGGTATTGATTCAAGGCTTTGTCCTACAGAATATTGTGAGGGAATGCCCATGTGGCTTTGCATATTGTAATTCTGAAAGTTTGTAATTCCACATTTGTGGAGATAATAAGAAGCCAATTTTTTGTTCTTGCATATTATTGTTGTTGTTTCTCTATTTCTGTTATGTGTTTGTGGTATTAAGGGGAGCACCCTTCATCACAGTAACTCTCATGGGTTAAATATCCTTTTGACATAAGATTGAGTACTTGTCTTGATCAACCTGCAAAAACATATCATGTGTATCGTTGCATTTACATCTCATATCATTACCATTTTTTGCATTACATTACATCAATTACATTTGCATAACATCCATACATATGAAAGAAATCATTGCATTGCATTGATCAATACATAAATTCTACACTACTCATAGCACAAGCATAGCATGATATCATCATAAATCCAAAAATGACAAGTACAAATGAAGTCACGATCCAGAATATCGATCTCATATATATCATCAACTCGAAATGTGTCAGGGGTGCACTACTAGCACAATATACAAAAGAATGAGCTCCATAGAGCTATCAAAGTTAGAACGGTATATTAGTGATCAAAAAGAACAGATTATATCAAAAACATAAGAACATGAATCAACTATCGGCATGCTCCTTGGTATCTGGTGGAGGAGGGGGTGCTGCATCTGGTATAGCCTATGCTCTTAGTGCCCTAGCTCCCTCTGAGGCTGCCATATACTCTGAATACATGGGCACTCTCTATGCAGCAGGGACAACAACATAATATGCAAACACATAATACGAAGCCCGTGAGGTCTGATGAGTCACCTCTGTCTGTAGTCTCTGAACCTCTGCATGAAGCTCTGTACGCTGCCTATTTACCTCTATATACCTCTCCTCCCACCTAGCACTCTGTACCTTCAGGTCCCAGACTTGAGCTCTAAGACATCTAATAGTCTATGATGAAGTAAGAGGAACAGTAGGATCTACCTCAGCTGCTGGCATCTCTGTGTCCTGTGCTGGCTACTCTGGCTGCTAGTCAGTGGTATCTACTCTATGCACCTTACGGCGTCTAACCTCAGCTCCTAGATCAAAAGTGGTATTTGTCTATAAGGGATCTACATCACCACCTACAAACTACTCAGCTGCTATGACATCATCTATAGAACCAACACCGCCCAAGGTACCACTCTCACCCCTGGTCCATCTTTGTGAACCTATAGATGTACCTGTTGTAGAAGTAGAAGGATGAGGGGGCCTCATCTATTTGGATGGTCTTTATGGTGGGGCCATCACTTTGGGTCTCAGGGGTGTAGGCTGTATCATCGGACCTTGTGGCATAGGAGCACCTGTAACATCCATCGCCTCCTCTGTGGAGGGTATCAACTCAGTGGGATTCGAGAATCTATGAATGGGGTGATCTGCAAGCCAAGCAATGTATCCATATGTGACCCCTGCATCAACTACCTATGGACGATAATCCCAGTCTCTACTTATGATCCTACTATACTCCTCTGAACATACAGAATAAGTGAGCCTCTGTGTCCATCCGAGCCCAATCTCATGAACAATGCGAGCATATGCAGTATACTCCTATGGGGCATCTTGTCTATGTCCATACTGATGCCACACTCTAGTAATAAAAAATCTCTCCAAAATGATGGGAGACTAGCCAATAAGTACCTGACTTTGAAAAAGAAAACTATACTGCTCCCTCGCAATAGGCCATGCCTCTATCTGCAAGTAGGGTCTCCAATGCACGAATGTCATATCATCCAAACATCATCTAAAATACTCAGTATGACCCATGTGGACCTGTGTGACATAACCAGTATACGTATATATCACTAGCTCATGTGGCTGACGCTATGTCTGAAAACCGGTCTCAAAATTGAGATATGCTCCCAGGCCCATATCTGTAACACAAGAGCTCCATAAGCGAAACTCTTGCAATCCTGATACATAATCTTGTGCATCTCTGAAAACATATGTGCCAAAAGACACTGACAAGCAAGCTCAATGGGAGTCACCATCAGAAGTGCTACCATCAGGGCCCATCCCATCAAGAAGTCATTCTACTGACGGCCCGGCATGATGAGCTCACCGATCATCCCAGCAATAATGCACTCTAAGCGGTGCGTCTGACTGTATCTCTGTACAAGGGTCTCCCAGGAAATGGACCCCCTCAACTATGTATCATCTCCAAATAGATGCCTAAATTCATTAAGACCTATCTGCCCAGTACTCACATACTCAGGACGTCGACTACTATGGAAGGGAATGCATAATATCCTATAAATGTCCTCTAGAGTCATAGTAATCTCTCCAGTCGGTAAGTGAAATGTCTGTGTCTCCAAATGGAATCTCTCAATTAGTGTGGTCAAAAGGCCATGATTTAACCTAATATCGGTTAAATGGATCAAATACTCAAAACCGCATGCAATAAGATGAACCCTCATAGGGTCAGGAAGTGAGACACATAATCTTTGGGTCGTCGGGTATGAATGTCAGACATGAACATCTGGATATGTGACCTATATCATGCAAAAATAGAGAATTCTATCAGAAATTGGGTTCAACAATAGGCTAATAGTGCAGAAATTGAATAGTTTGGTACTTCAAAAGGTAGGTCAAAGAGTCAGCAATCAGGCAGAACAATCAGAAAAGTCAAAATTTTGACCTAAATATCAATTTTTAGCTCATTGTTATTCATACGATAGTCCAAACTAGCCCCGAAAGTCGTATGACACTCTACAGTAGCCCATACGAAAATCCATGGTCATACAACACTGGGCGCTTCGTCATACAAGTTTCGAGGGACCTAATGAAATGTCGTACGACACATGGGTCCCTCTCATACGACACTGGGTAGGGTATGAAATGACAAAGCAAATCCAATTCAAATGTCGTACGAGTCTGGGTTGGGACTTGTACGAGTTTTCATACATGTGAAATAAAAAAAGCAAAACACGTACAAAAAAATTTTAAAATATTATAAAACATGAAAAATTTGGATTTTCAGAGGGGCACAGAGGTCCACATACCGAATGTCCATACTCTCGAGGTCTGTCATGTCTCCGGTTGCACTCAAATCAATGCAAACTCACAAGTACCTTTGGTTCTCGCTATTCTTCCATTTTCTTGCTCAGAGGACTCCACAAGATCTCAAAAGTCAAATGGTTGAAATGATTTGAAAATGACCCTTCTGGCCTTTATATAGTTTTTGACCTAGTTTTCAAAAGTGCTCCGTTTTCCATGAAAATTGCACCCCTAGCTAATTTCAACGTTCTGAATCCATTTTCGGGATCAAAATTAAAATATGAGGTCATTTACTATGTCAAAATCATGATTTAAAATTTTTGGGCCCAAGATGGTCTACTGCTTACATAATCGACCTTCTATCATCACAGAAATCTAGTATTCAACTTAACTGATTATCTTCATCAAACTATCAAAATTTTAACTTGGTCAACTCATGCTTTAAACCTAGTCAAACTTGGTCTTTTCGACCCTCCAAACGAGGCAAAATGCATTCTCGAATGTATATAACCACTTCTCAAATCAATTAACATGCTTCTGAACTATCAATGCTGACTTTTTCTTGTCATATTTCAATTTTAATCCTAAAGGGGGCATGGTATTGCACATCATTCAAAGTCTGTAATCAAATTTTGAAATCATATCTTTCCTCGGTAATCAAGACAACAACCACGTCTAGTTGCTGATTCATCAAAAGTCCTCATCGCTCAGGGCAAATCTATCATCGCTTGGGGCATATCAGATTCATCGAGATCCATATCAATCTGATATTCTCCTAATCTTGTAAATTGTATAAGTTTTTGCAACTATCAGTTCAATTGTGTTATTTCCTTGGTTCTTCGGTAACTGAAGGGTTCACATGTGATATCTACATGATTCTTCTAAGGACAATGGAGTCTGGAATTAGTCACTCACTTCTTTGCAATCATAAGGTTCAGAATCAAGCGTTTTGACACTTTTTCGCAATCATCGGTTCATTACTGTTATAGTTAACATTATCTTTGGTCATTCAGGACCTATTATCTTCATATCAACTTCAATCAATTTCTGTCTCATATCAATATCAACTTTAAATTCAAACATCAGTTTCAATATCATACACAGACTATCTTTGAACCACTGCGCTTTGCATAGAAATTCAAAGAGGGGCAAAATGTAATACCCCAAAAATGGGCTATAAGTTCATTAATCTTCTATATTGACACATCAAATGAAATTGACATCAAAGTCCTAACCCAAGGCACATCTGAACATCATCGAATCCTAATTGATTATCTTAAATTCTGCATCGGGGAATATTCTTAGCAATATTCTTAATTATCATAATTATCTTTAATTTAATGATTATTTGGTGATAAATCACATTTATCCTAAAGTTGATTAATTGAATATGATGAATATTTAATTAATTGATTTAATTCTGCCACTTAATTATTTAATTGAATTTAATTATATTTATTCCTAAGTATTATCGTTTAAATTTGACAATAAATCAAAATTCCTATCATTAATTGATTAAATTCTTATTTAATTAATTAAAGCTAGTTGTCATATTTGATGATATTATTTTTGAATAAAAGTTTGATTAAATGATTGATTAACCCATAAATCAATTGTTTTATTTTTCAAAAATTAGTTAAGTTGAGAATAAATCACTTTATTTATTTATTAATTCATAATTATCCATGTGCACAATCAAAGAGCAGTTAAACTCCAAATCAGAAAATCAATGCAAGTTATTGACTTTTTGGAACTCAACATCATTTTGAGTTTTAAAGTTGATCTAAACTTCTAATTTGAGTTAAAAAGTTGTTTTTGCATGATTTGCATGTTTTTGTGAATTAAATTATCTTTATTTTAAAATAACTCAAAAATCAACCTGAGTTAATTTGAGTTATTTATGGCTTTCTTTCATGCACCTCCAAAGCCCTAGATTTCTAAAAATTAAGGCTTTAGCTCTTCACAAATCATCCACAAGAATTGCATAATCACGCTGCTGAATTGGAGACTGAAGAATCATCTTGGTAAATCCAAGCTATTGTGAGATCATTCTTGTTTTTTTATTGCATATCATTTAGAATTCATCTTAGATCAATTTCATCTTAGATTCTAGATTCATATCAATTTTCATCATATCATTGCATAGAAAATATCCAAAAAAATAGATTAATTGCATTCATATTCCATATCCATCTTTTGCATTCAAATCCTTCATTTAGGTGTCGTCAAGGTCACTGATCTCGATACAATCTGAGAACATCATACTCGCACTTATTAGAAGGCAGTAAATCATCTGGTTAGTTTAGCTTTCAATTCATTGCATGATTTTGATTTCAACTAACCTCTAATGTTTTACTGAAGTGTTGTGTCTACAGATCAGGTACAAAATTCACACACACAAGTTTCAAATGTCTAACAAGGTCATGGATGACTTTAGGGACTTTGTGACATCGAATCAATTGATAGATTTGGTTCCAAAAAATGGCAAATACACCTGAACCAATAGGAGGGAGAATTTTGCTAGGATCTCAGAAAGGCTGGATAGATTCTTGGTAGGTCCATATTGGTTAGATTCTACCTTCAATTTGGATTCTTGTATTCTTCCTTTGTTATTATTAGATCATTTCTTAGTTCTATTAAGTTTTTAGGCAGATAATAAGGGTTATAGAGGGAGTTTTAGATTTCAAAATATGTGGTGGAGAGATAAGGACTTTCTTCCTAAGGTGGAGTGTTGGTGGATAGATAGCAACATATTCATAGGCACCCTGAGCTTTTGCTTTGTGAAAAGACTTAAATTGGTTAAGGAAAATAGTAAAGAATGGAATAAGCTTTCATTCAAAAATATTTTTGCTGAAAAGATCATAGTGGAAGCAGAATT
The DNA here is from genome assembly GCA_027943335.1 of Chamaecyparis obtusa. Taxonomy (NCBI): domain Eukaryota; kingdom Viridiplantae; phylum Streptophyta; class Pinopsida; order Cupressales; family Cupressaceae; genus Chamaecyparis; species Chamaecyparis obtusa. Next base: position 4,127 of record BSBK01010617.1, on the reverse strand, counting down.
GGAGGCTTTGAACAATCAAGTTATTTCAGCCAGGATGTCCAATGATGATTTTCACAAAGAGAATCTTTTGAAAAGTGAATTATTTAAACTTTTACTCAAAGAGGAAGTGTTTTGGAGAGATAAGTCGAGGGAGAATTAGATCAAAGAAGGGGATTTGAATACCAAATTTTTTCCATGCTTTGGTCAAAGCTAAAAGATCTCATAGTAGAATTAATCATATTTAAGATTCTCAAGGGGTGTGGTAGGATAAGGTAGAAGTAATTGAAGATATTACGGTGAACCATTTCAATTCTATGTTAGGGGCCAACTTCGGCAATATGATGTAGGCCCCCTCTCCATTACTGGATGTTATTATCAAGGAGATTTTGGAGATAGATAATGAGATGTTGATGCATTTGTTCTCTAAGAAAGAAATAAAAAAGGCCACCTTTGACAATCTGCCTTTTAAAGCTCCAGGTCTAGATGGTGTCTCCTTGGAGTTTTTTCAAAAATGTTGGGGATTTATGGGTGACGACATTCATAAGGTGGCAGAAGATTTCAGGTGAAAAGAGAATTTTGTTAGAGAATTGAACAACATTGTTATTGCCTTGATCCCCATGAAATAGGAGTGTGTGTGGATGGCGTACTACCATCCAATCTCATTATGCTATTTTTTATACAAAATTATGTCTAAGGCTATGGTTAACAGATTGAAACCATTGCTAGATAGGATCATCTCGGTTGAACAACACGGGTTTGTCCCAGGATGAGAAATTATGGATAGTATCATCTTGGCGGGGGAGTCCATTCACTCTTTGCATGCAGACAAGAAACAAGGTATGATTGTTAAACTAGATGTCAGCAAGGCATATGATAGAGTCCTATGGTCTTTCCTTATCAATGTCCTTCTTCGATTTGGTTTTGACAAAGATTAAGTTAAATGTATTATACATTGTTTGTCCTCTGTCTATTTTTCTATTCTTGTTAATGGTTCAGTGTGTGGATTCTTCCAAGCTACTAATAGGTTAAGACAAGGTGATCCCCTGTCTCCATTCTTATTTGTGTTGATGGTAGAAGTATTGGGCATAAATATTAAAAATTAGACTAGGTTGGGTCGATGGAGAGGGGTTTCTATTCATGATAATCTAGATCCCATTTCACACTCTCGGTTTGTAGATGACACTATCCTCTTCGGAGAAGCTACAAAAAGGGAGGCAAAGACTATCAATGAGGCATTGGATAACTATGAGAGATATTCAAGCCAAAGAATGAATAAGGCTAAGTCAATGATGTACTTCCTTAACACCAGTAGGAGGATGCACAACAAAATTATTGCCATCCTAGAGTTTGAGCAAGGGGATTTTTCCATTTCCTATCTTGGCGTTCCCCTCTTTGTGGGTCGAATTGATAACAAAATTTGGGAGGAGGTTTTAAAAAAATGTCAGAACAAAAAGTCATCTTGGAAGAACAAGTGGCTCTCTCAGGTGAGGAGAATCCAAATGATTAAATATGTATTATCGGCTACTCCTATCTACTACATGTCTATGTATAGATTGTCTAACAAAGCATCCTTTGCCCTCGATGGATTGTTAAAAAAGTTTCTTTGGGAGGGCTCAAAAGAAGATAAACAAATTCCTCTTATCAACTGGGACACGACTTGCATGATTAAGGAATAAGGTGGGGCCAATTTATAGAAAATGAGTTTGAAAAATTTGGCGTTGGGTGCCAAATTGGCGAGGAAAATGTATAACACACCGATGAAACCTTGGTGTAGAATTATGGCTGCTAAATGCTTAGACTCTAATGCACCCGAAAAAATCTTGATGGTGACCAACTCAGCTAAAGGCTAACCAATTTGGAGGTTTGTTTGGGAAAGTTGTGAGCTCCTAATAGACCACCTTACATGGAAAGTGGGAAATGGACTGAGAGCGAGGTTTTGGTGAGATTCTTGGAACGGTGATTTGCCATTGATAGATTCATTTGAAGATAAAAATTGGGTCAATCAAATGGAAGCCTTGATGGGCCCATGCGTGGTAGATTACATGCTCAAACCAACCAACTCCTCTACCTTGGCGGGTTGGAAAAGTGTAGGGGATGGAAATTCAGTCAATCATAGTAGGCTTGCAGAGTTGTTATCGTACAAAATAGTGCTCCCATCATATGAGGAAGACTTTTTGATTTGGAGTGTTTGCACATCTGGAGTCTATAAGGTCAACCTTGGTTATGAGTTGCAGAGGCAGAGGCAGAGGCATAGAAATAGAAATAGAAGTTGCAATTGGCCCTCTATCCTTTGTTGGGGTAAATGACCACTACCAAAGGTTGGGGATTACCTTTGGATTGTTTTGCATGGTAGGATACTTACAGGTAGTAGATTGAAGTCGATTGGGATCTCAGGTCCTAATTGGTGCATCATGTGTAGACAGGGGGAGGAGACAGTCAACCATTTATTATTTTGGTGCCCACATGCTTAGGAGTGCTAGGATTGGTTGTTAGGCATGCTACAATGATATGTAGTAAAAAATGCAATGCTCAAGGCATTCCTCTCAATGTGGCCTATTAATAGTAGACACTCTAAATGGGGTTTACTTTGGATAGTTTGTCCTTCCCTGTTGATTTGGCATATATGGAAGGAGCGTAACAGAAGGATCTTTATGGATGAAGAAATGGAGGTAGGGTTGCTCAAGGGTAAAATTAAAGATGCAATAGAGGAAGTAGTGAACAACAGATTTCAAGGGGTGCATTTTAAATTTTAGTCAAAATGGGACTTTGACATGGAGAATTCATGGTTGTTTAAAAAGCTCGGGGACCATAAGTTAAATGACAAAAAGGAAAAAAGGAAGAATGTAATATGGTAGGTCCCACCAATTGGTTAGAAGAAATTGAATTTTGATGGGTCTAGTAGAGGCAATCCAGGAAGGAGTGGCCTAGGAGCTATAGTTAGGAATGCAGAGGGTGAGGTGGTGCGGGCTATGGCGGGGTCTATAGGAGTAGCCACTAATAATGTGGCCGAGATATATGCCTTGGAGGTTGGGCCTAGGTGGAGTGTCAATAATGGAATTGACAAACTAATAATAGAAGGAGACTCTCAAGTAATCCTCAATGGTATTTCAAAATTAGATTTCCATAATTGGAGGTTGGCTAGCTAGATTCCTAGGATAGACGCACAATTAAAAATGCTTGGCGACTTCCACATTCAACATGTTTTTTGAGAAGGCAACAAAGTGGAAGATTTTTTGGAAAATTTGGGGATTGATGAAGTGTTTGACATTAGTATTGGTAAGGACGATCCGCTGCCGATTGGATTACATGAGATCATTTCAACCAAGAAAGTCTCTTTCCTGGGGGATGGGGTAGGATAGCTTCATGCTTTTTGTTAGCATTGGCAGAGGGTGATGGGATTTTGGTTAGTAGAAAAGCCGAGGCTAAGCATGGAAAGTGGGCATCTAATAATGTATCGGGAACACTCTTCCAAGTACGCAGGGACTCCTCATGCCCGACAGGAAGATCAGAGGATCTTTCTTGAGTGGTGTTTTTACAACAAATGTGTGGAGTTGGAGGAGTCTCCAGAGGAGCAAATAGAGCGTATATTCAAGAAAGAAAATGAGAAGGAAAAGGAGACCATGATTGAGATACTGGGTGTAGAGTATTGGTCAGGAGGGCATGTTCATGATGGGAGGGTAATAGAAGACCTCTTCCAGCCAATTATTCAGGTGTTGGGTCATGCATTGTCTTCCATCGAGATGGTGTGCAGGATAGTGGAAGAAGGCTTATACTCTGAGGTGGTCATTACACTAGATGATATTATTTCCAAGATGGCGGATGGATGTATGTTAGGCCACTTTTGTCTTCAAGCTGAAGGTAAAAAGAAGAAAATGCAAAAGGCTTGGTCAATCTACAAGGCAGGCATAGTGAATGAATATAGTATGGAAAAGTTTGAGGCTTTCCTTTAGGAAAATGGTGCTCTCTTTCCTGAGGGAGTAGGTGATAAGATGGTGTCTATTGGTAATAGGATCAAGTATTTGTATAATTGATCCTTGTTGTATGTTCTATTTGGAGTTGCATCTCCATCTCCCTTTGTAATCCCTTCTAGTTGGCAATATAATGGGTACTGCCCCCTAGGCAAAGCTTGCTTAAATATATATATTTAT
>BSBK01010616.1:0-105000 GCA_027943335.1 Chamaecyparis obtusa | reverse complement strand
TCGTTAGATTGGGAGAATGTTGTTGTTAAGGTTGAAGAAGGATAGATCAAGGTTAAAGGAAAACATTCCAAGAGGGCTAAAGGAAAATCCTAAAATCTTGGTATTTTCTTTTGGCTTCACTCGAGTTGTATGTTGTAGGTTGTGGGAGCCTATTGGTAAAAACCATTGTTTAGGTCTTGACTCATATTTTCTAACCGGGCTATATTTGTCTATCTTTTGTGACCTTATAGTAAAGGGTTTCAGGTCGCTTCAAAACTTGTTTTCCTTAATATAATAAACAATGCTCACAAAGGATTTAAATACATAAAAAATAAAAAATAAAAACTTCAAAATAGATTAAAATATTTTTTGAAACCATAAACAAAACCACAAAAAATTAAGCTCAAATAGATTACCATTGACTTCCAAACCCAAACAGAAAATAAAACTAGATTTATTTAACAAAAATAATGGAAAATGATTACAAAAATATGTTTAAATCCATCAAGCATCCTATAAATATGAAAAATGTTATTATTAGGGCTTGAAGAGAACAAAAACAAAGGAAATTTCTTTAACAAAAATAATCATTTGAAGCGTGAATTTTTCGAGTTCTAATATCTTTGACCAAAAATAATTTGAGACAATATGCCAATGGTTGGGACTAAGTTTTAAGTTCCATCAACATTGGGATAATTTATTACTTCCAAGGAGTTAGCAAGAGAATTATAAAATGGTTTTGTATTCACTCTATGCATCATGGCATCATTGCAATATTTAGAATTACTAATTATGATTAAAATAGCTTCACCCCAAATACAAAAGTGCAAAATTTGACAAGCATATATAAGTATATAGAAAATTATCTAATGGTTACAAGGGAGTTCAAACTCTAACTTAGAGAAGACCAAGATCTCAAAGGACCACTCCCAATAATTTTTTTAAATTCGTTAATGCCTCTTTTGATTGAAAGTTTTGATAGACAACCCTATAATAATGCTAGAGGTTTATCCTTATGAAGTAATTTCCACCAAATAGACCTCAAAATAAATTATTATTTTTCTATTTAATGAATAAAAAATAAGAGAGAAGGAAAAAATTGAGTGGATATTTAGGGGATTTCTGCAGTCAAATATCTATTTTGGTCTTCCAACCTCTACAAATAGCCAAATTGAATTTTGCAAAAAATATATGAGAATAAAAAGTGATAATTGATATAAGAAATCACATGTAATACTAGTTAAGGGAAAATATATTGTTTGCAAAGCAATAATACTAGTGATATAAAAAATATAGAAATATGAATTAACCCTAGTTATAGAAAAGTAATCAATTCACTAAAAGCCCAAATAGAAGCTATCACATACTCCCAAACAAATTTCAAATCTACAAAAATATTTATTGTTAAATATTCACCATGTATAAATTTACATCCAAGAACCTAATGAATGTTGAACTAGGAGTGAAACTCTAAAATTGTTAAAATTTAAAGAATATAAGACAATTTGTGTACATATTTGTTTTTCTATCATGGTTGAATGTATTGGAAGATATCAAGACTATCTTGGTTTTGAAGTAGACATTCATGGGATAAGACCCTCTTCACACCCTTAGTCTTCCATGCACGAATATTTTTTTGATGACACTATTCTTATAGAGTAAGCCATTGTTAGAGAGGCTAGAAGCATCAATTCTTCTCCGAACACTTATACTAGTGTGGCTGGCAAGCATATTAATTGCAAAAAAATTTCTATCTTTTTCATTATCACTCCAGAGGGGAGGTAGCATAATATATCTAGAATTTTGGAGTTTTCTTTTCCTATTCTTCCTTGTTCCTATCTAGGTCTACCCCTATGTCTCAAGACCTGAGACTCAGTCTAGAATAGTCTGTCGGATATAAATTTAACAGTAAAATGGCAGGCTGGAAGGGAAATTTTCTCATCCAAGTTGGTAAAGTTACTCTCGTTAAAAGCTTCCTTTAGAACCTTCCTACGTATGCTTTAAGCCTTTTCAAAATCCTATACAAGTATGTGGATATCATGGAAAGAATATAAAATAATTTGATCTGGTATGGTACAGAGGAAAGGAAGATGATTTCATTGATTTCTTGAGACCAAATTTGTAAGCCTAAATCCAGAGGTGGTCTTGGAATTAGGAAATCAAATTTATTAATAAAGCTCTTCTGGCCAAAAAAATTTGGAGAATGTATGTAGGGATAAGAAATGGAACCTAATTTGGAAAAGGAAATATCTCTTTAGTTCCCCCTTAGTGGATTCTTCCCTTTTGTCTCCTATTGTTTAAAATAGGTCCTTTATATCTGGAGTTCGGTGTAGGAGTCTAAACATTTAGCGGGTATTTGTTCAAGAGGGAAGTTGGGTGATGGTAAGAGCATCACATTTTGGGAAGATTGTTGGATTAGAGATTATCCTCTCATGGATTTTTTTGATGTTCAGGACCTCATTCATTCTTGAAAAATATATTTTTGTAACAAGGATTTTTGTTACTAGATTAATGGTTATTGGGTTGACGTCATCTCCTTTCATCTCAGTTTGGTGGATATGAACATTTGGCTAAATGCTTAGGTTATCTGATTGGGTCAACCTGATTCCATCATCTGGGATCATATTCCTAATAGATGCTACTCAGTGTCTTCTATATTATTGAAGCTCTAGACCCTTGAAGACACCATTCCTTTTTAGACATCTTTCTTGTTTAAAGGAATAATTCCAAAGATAGAATTTTTCTTCTATATTATGATTCAAAACAAAATTATCAATATTGATAATTTTTTCAAGAGGGGATTTCACCTTGTCAATAGATGTTCTCTCTACAATAATAATTTTGAGTCTTCCCTCCATATGTTCTTTCAATGTCCCTTTGCTTGTGAGGTTTGGGAAGCCATTTTTTCTATTTGGAACTTATCGTGGATCTTCCCATGAAGTATTAAACAATTCATCTAACAGTGGTCCTTCCTAGATTATAATAATAATGCTAAGGTAGTTTGGATGCTAATTAATCTACATTAATGTTGGAACATTTGAAAGGAATGCAACCACAAAGTTTTCTGGGACAGAGAAGCTTCTACATGGGTGGTTGCAAAGAAGACTATAAGGGTAGTTAAGGAGAATTTTATTTATATCATGAATGAATGTAGTTTGGGAGATGAGAGGTATGATCCTAATGCTTTATTTCTTTGAAATCTTGATATCAAAAGGAAAAGCCTTAGCAATAGGGAGAATGTGGTATGGTCTTCTCCTTCGAAGGGATGGTTGAAGGTGAATTTTTACTGGACTGCAAAAGGCAACCCAGGTCAGGCTACTTGTAGGTGAATCATCAGAGATATTAATTGGAAATGTATTGGGGTCATGGCTACCCATTTTGGAATCCAATCTAATTATGTTATAGAAGAAAATGGGGCCTTACAAATCATAAAAATTTATAAAGACCTTCAATGTATAAAAATTTGGATAGAATGCGGCTTTAACAATATTGTTAGATGTCTTCATGGTGATTCTCGACCTACATGGATGGTTGAGAATATTACAAATGAAGCCAAAGTGTTAATTGAAAAAATTGAAAATGTCATTATTATGCATTCTTACCACAAACTAATTAGGTGGTAGACCATATTCCCAACTTGGTTGTGTATACTAAATATATAATGTTCTAGCATGAGGAAATTAAGTTCAACAAGGAGCTTATGAAAACTATTAAGGGTGATTTGACTTATAGTATCATGGAAATTATAACTGTCATTAATGGCAGTGATAGATAATTGCTTTATCTTTCATACCATTATGAATCTGAGAAGTGTCAAGAACATCGTGCCTACCAATTATGTTGTGCACACTTTCTTGGTGATTTTTTGCTATATTTTCATCGATTACATTGTGAAGGGAAATTTGAATCAAATTATTGGAGGCATAAACTTGGTCTATGTCTACTCTCATAGATATAACTATGTAACTATAAAGGTTGAATGGTAACATTGTTGAGTTCATCAAGGGCTGGAAAGGTTGAATGGTAACTATGTATGGAATTACTTTTGATTTAACTGTTGTGTTCATTTAAGAGATCACTAACCTTCCTTGTGATGGCAAGGAGTTTTATAAGGAAAGGAAAACTACAGATGAGGTTGTTAATAAATTTCCTAAGAATGAGGAGGAGATGAATGCTCTGACCAAAGTGTGTTACTACTAATCCAATGAGAAGATTAAACCTATATCAAGGAATGTGGTATCATGCATTAGGGCGTATTTCACTTTGGATGGTAGGTATTCTAGAGTCCAAAACTATAAATTTTCTCTTCTAAGCCACTTTTGTTACATAGATAGCATTTCCTTCCTTTTCTATATATTTAATTCTTTTAATAATAGTGTGATTGAGAATAACAAGAAATCTAGCAAGCCCATTCTTGATGGAGGGATTATCTTTCTATTCATTGAATACTGCAAGTTCTACACCTCCAAACTTGCTATTAATAATAAAAGAAATGGGGAAGGAAAAACGTCTAGCAAGGTAAGGAAAAAATCTCCTTGGGGGTCTAAAGTTAAAAAGGGGGGATTATTCTAGATGATGACAATAATGGATTGGAGACTGGGGATGACTCTATCAAGAGCATGAAGCACATGAATGTGGAAGAGAGGAAGGTGAATTTATGGTAGGATGAGGACAATGTGATGGAGACCGATGGTGATTCTAAGGCCAAAGGTGTCTCCATCTCCTTGAAGAAGGATGAAAAAGGTGTTAGAAACCCTTCCCCTCTAGTGAAAGAGGATGATAGAATCTCCTTGAAGCGAAAGAATTCTTGTAATGGTACTAATGGAAAAAAGAAAAATCTCTTCTTTTCTACTACAGATCATTATGACCTAGACAAGACTTCTCTAAATAATACTGTGGCTAAGCCCATGTATATGAATGAGAAGGGTTTCTTGAAGAATTCTATCACTTTCCCTTATAATGTTGAGTTCATTCACAAGGCAAAAGACAAATTTTTTGTTTCTCTTTCTCTGGACCAATAGATTTATAATGAGGTTAATGAGCTGCGAAAAAAGATTGGTAGTCTGGAAGCCCAACTGGATGAGGAAATCAAAGCCAGGAAGATCCTTGAAAATAAATGTGGAAAAAATCCTAAGTATATAAAGTTGTATGACGATGGGTTAAAGAAAATTCCACATGACAGTGACAACAAGATCAACTCCTCCATTCAAAAGATCAAGAATAGCATAGGGAAGATTGACATTAAGAGAATTGTGTGAGATGTCGACCTGGGTAGTTAAAGGAGGGATTCTATGGAGGTTGCTAAAGATGGTCCCGAGAAAATAACTAGGGCTATCCTAAATAAGAAAGCTTCCACCTCTTCCAAAGTCATTCAACATCTCAAAGACACTAAGGAGGAGGTAACCATCACAGGGAACTAGGCTACTAAAGCTCTGAAGGATTTTATTTAGTTTTGTTTTTCTTTATTTCTTGGGGGTCTTGTCTTATGTTTTGTTGTTCTCTATTTTTTTGTTTTTATCTAGGCACTAGTTTTGGGTCCATTCACTAGTTCTATGATTTGGCGAATGATGTCTCAATCTTTGGTACTTTTATTGTTAATCTTTTGTAACTTGGTTTAAGGGTATTTGGGTCCCCCATTAAAACCTATTTTTTCCTTAATCCAAAACTAAAAATGTCTTCTGCCTTATTTTGTCTAGTGCTTGTTAGTTTCTCCCTAATGAACAATCTTATATATTTTAATTCACTTTAGAACTATTTTAGGATAGAATGCCACATTTTTTTGCAAATATGTATTCCTGCAATATTGGGAATGATAATATCTTTAACCCTATCTTCAATAATATGCATGGATTTGGCTTGCCCCTAACGGTAATATGCTAGTAGCTTTGGTTCTATGGTTACAACAATATTGGTCATTGTATACTCCTTTATTCCATTCTTTTCAAACAACAACAATATTTTGGATTTCCCAAAAGAAACTTTTGATACACCATATAGTCTATCTTGATCTCTCAAACAAACAGTTTTCTAAAATGCTTGATTAAAATAGAGTAAAACCCAACTAGTGTAAAAACCTTTGATGTCTCTTTCAAGAAAACATTGCGATCAACTAGAATATAACTTTAGCACTTTAGGGCTCTGATACCATGTGAATTTTTTCTTATCAAGAAAGTGTTATGAGCCTAGTATTATTCTTAAGTATACACTACAACTTAACCAAATAAAAATTATAGAGAAATATAAGAGAAATAAAATACACTGATGATACAAATAATTTGCATAAATGTTCCTATGAAAAATACAATTTGGGGGAAACCAATTATCAATTCTAAGATATTTTATTAATATATTTAAAAAATATACTATTGAGGACTTACTACGATGTTTTGCATAACACTGGAAATGCTAACAATCTCCCTTTTATCACTAGTTGAACTGCTAAAAATATTCCATTGTCACTTGTAAAACCTCCCTCTGTAACTCCAAATCTAGAAGTTTCTCCATCTTAATTTCTAAACATGCTCCTCTATCTAACTGAATACTCAATCTATTCCAATCAATTTCTATAACAATATGGGTCATCAATTCCTTACATATACTTTCTCATTGAGAAACTAAAGTGCCACAAATGGGAAGACCTCTATCTCCATTGCACCTCTCAAGGCTGAAAATTTTGACAACATATATAATTTAACATTTAACAGTTAACTTTCCTTGGTATTTGATTTTGTGATAACTTTGTATGGATTATAATTTTGCAATGTCATTTTTATTTGAAAATAATCTATTTTTAACTATAAACTACAATTTTAACCTAGTTCTATAACTATTGTTCATCCCATTTACTAATCTATTATCAATTTAAGAAATAGAAGGATATTGAGAAACTTGAATAATTAGAACTTATAAATTACATCCTCCACATACAATATTTTAATTATTTACTTGTAAGACTTATTGAGGATTTTTCCTTAGGCACTAAAACTTCAAATTGTTGCATATCTTCAAATTAATATCCAATTATCAATTTTTTAAATATCCTCCCTATCTATAAGATTATGCCATAACTATTATAGATTAGTATATAAAATAATTGGCTTGTCTAAGACACAACCAACCACAAAAATACATAATCTTCTTTGAAGTTTCTTATCTTACATGGAATTTATTTCTTCTTTAATTATTTTATGATTTTAAAATTTTAAGCTTTTATAAGAACAATAATTTGGTATATTAGCATTTCTTGACTAGAATAATAATATTTATTTTATTTACAATGAAAGAAACTTATTTTTTCTGAGTAGGCCAAACTCACTTTGTCAACCTTACTATAAAATTCATTATCACAATACCAAGCACATAATTAAAGTTGGAAAACCCACAAGGAATTCTTTGTGATTCTTTCAATTCAAGATTCAAAAATAAAAAATTTAAATATCTAAAAATCTCACCAATATAATAAATGCTATCCAGATTATGTTAGTTTTTGATAGAAAAAGTAGCAAGAGGGTGTTGGCCTATGGTATAGATGGACTAGAAGAACATTAACAACATATTAATAGCACTAGTCACATAGTAGATAATCAATAGAAAGTCAACAGAAAAAAAAAAAGAAAAAAAAAAGTGTCTAGTCTGCCTCTATCAAAAACAAACTTAGAGGTCCTTTTAAAAAATAATGAACTAGAGTAGCTTAATGAGAAAGTAAAAAACATATTAACATTAACTTTCCATACAAGGCTAATCTAGAGTCTTTGAAACTTAACCATTAACTAGGACATCAAATTATGGAACCTGGGGCCAATAGGCCTGAACCATAACAAAAACCTCATGGCACCAGCAGTAGCTAGGATCTCCCACTGAGACATTTAGACATCAGGGTCGCGACCCACTCTTCTTGGAGAAATAGGAAGAGGTCTTTGTTATCCTCATTGGCTTCCATCTTACCACTAGCCATCTTCTCTTGGACATTGCACAGGGTCACAACTGACGTGTGCATGACTTTGAGGGAAAATTTGTTTGAATCAGTGATTCGGGATTGGATTTCCCTCATGTCCTATTTGAGGTCGAGGATCTCATTATCTAACTCATTGAACTTCTATTTGAGAGAGCCTTTTAACCTAACATTCTCATCCATCACCACATTAGTGTGCTCAGTGCGAGAGGTTTTGGTCTGCTATGTTTGGGGAGAGGGTGGGGCTAGGGTATTGCTGTGAGGCATATCATCCATCACCAGTGGGGGATTCAAGGGGGGAGGGCTACCAAACCTAGGTGAGCTTAGGTGTTCCACTGAGGAGCCCTCAATCGAACTAGAGGAGGCAGAGGTGTCCATATTCTCTGAAAGGGACTTGTCCTCAAAAGTCATTTCCTTGAGTCTTCTTTTTCATTTCTCATTGGCAATTCTATTAGAATGATGAATATTGCCCCCCAAATCCACCTCCAACTCAACCTAGCTACCTGAATTCCTTCATTTTTTGGACTTCCTCTTAGTTTTAGGAGTGCTATCAACCCTCATCTTATCCTTAGCTTCCATGGACTCAAAGACATGAGAATCCTCTAAATCCTCTACCTTTTTAAAAAGGTTCCTCAAACATCTCTTACGGCCTTTACCATCATGCGGGACAAGCTCAGTCTCCTGGATCTCATGGATGGACTAGGAGGGGTACAGAGAGGGGTTATTGGCTCATGAAGGAGAAACATCTTGGGTGACGTCCTTAATAATAAGGGGGGGCAGCTGGAGTGGAGGGAAAATAGCTTTATGGAAGTTGTACAAACAAAGCAAGAGGCCCTGGTGAAGGATGGGGATCAGCTTCTCAAGATTCTTGTTCTCCTTAATATCTAAAATATTTCTTTCCAGTGAGTGGAGGAGGTAGCATGGGATGGAAATGAGGTCCCTATTCCTGATGTGGTTGAGGAATGGTAGATGATAATAATAAAACACAATAAATTTACCCTCAAGAGTGAAGTATTTCATAACAATGTGACACACCTTGGGCCAAAACATAGGGAGAAGCTCATGGTTGAATCCCTCAAACTTTTTCATAAGCTTTTCAATCAACCTGAAGACCTAGTTCAAACTGGTAATGTCGAGTGTTCGGCTAGTTTTCTTATACTTCCTACCCTCCGTAGAGAGTCCTATTGTTTTAGCAATGACCTCCTCATTTATTTGAAAGTGTATGCCCCCAACCGAAACCTTCCTATTGTTCAATGAAGCCCTAGATGCCAATGTCTTTGCAATAGTGGGTCACCAGGGGGTCGGAGGTGAATTACTCTTCAATTTTATCTGGCTCTATGAGCAATGTTTTTCCACTCATATAGACCAGAAAATAGGGTTTTTTGGGTTAAACCATTTTCAAAAAAATTTTCTCATAAAAGATAGGGGCTGTGTGGTTTTTGTGGTCGCACTCCATATGGAAAAATCTAGTGGATCTCTAAGCATAATAGTTAGAAATTAAGCCATATTTTCCATTAGTGTCCTTGGTAATCAAGATTACTTGCTAATGTAGATAGCTATCCTTCCACATGTACTCGCACAAAAGGAAGTTATGAACCTTTATGAGATTTTACACATACATAGTCATAACTACAATAATCATCAAATTAATCAAGTGCTTATTCAAAGTGGGGCCCTTAGAAATATTGGTGATAGATCAACTCATTTTAAAAATTGTTGGTGAAGTGTTTTTCCCATCCAATGAGCTGCTAGGTCTCCTTTGGTAGCTCATTGACCTCCTCCCATTTAACTATCTTGGCTTGTTTAAGCCCAATAGCATACATAGAATCTACCACCGCGTTACCTTCCCTATAAGTATGGTCAATATTCATGTTTTGGAGGTTGTTGAGAAGCTCTTGAATTTCCATTATTATGGTGTTCACCCACCACCATGCATTCAACCTTCATTTGATAGCCTCCACAATCACTTTGGAATCCACCTTGATCATCAGTAGTTGATATTCATCGAGATGGAAAATTTTATACCTCAAAGAAGGGTTATACCTTTAGCTTGATTGATAGTACTATTCTTGAGTGGCCCAACATAAGCCAAAAGGAAAGCACCATTATGGTCTCTTAGCACTCCACCCACACTCTGGGTAAGGTTATTCACTGCCCCATCAAATTTTAATTTGGTCCAACCAATGGGCGGGGCAACCTATCGAGTAGCATTCTAAGCCATCAACCTGGAATTGTCGAACCTAGTGAAGCCAATCAAAAAATTCTAATTATCAGCTATTTTGATCTTCTAGGAAGAGCGGGGTGCTGAGGGGAGTTTCTATTTAGCCAAGCCAGCCTTCTCACATAGGAGCTTGGTGTCCAGATAGAGAGAGGCCTCAGGCAAGGAATTTGACACCCTAAAGATCTTGTTGTTCATTTCTTTCTAGATAGTCCAGTATATGTGCGGGGGAAGAATCCACCATAGGAGTTGGAGGAGAGGGTGATTGGAGGGGGGTTTCCAACTAGTGAACTATTGAACATCATCTCCCAAGACCAAGGGGACCCCCAATTTTCCAATGACTCCCTACCAAATACTAGCAGAGTATTCACAGTGTATGAATAGGTGGTTCATAGTTTCTTCCTCCTTTTTTAAAGGACACATTTTCTGGGCAAGGAAAATCCTCTTCTTATGAGGTGGTCATGAATTAAGACTTTACTATGTATAAGCACCCACCAGAATAAATTGACTTTCAGAGTAAGGTGGGGGATCCAAACCTTATTCCAATCTCTCTGATCATTCTCTTCATTCAGAAGAAGGTTGTAAGAAGTATTTACCAAGAAGGTTCCCTCTTGGGTGGGGCCCAAATGATGGAGTCTTGGCCCGCAATTCTTGGAATCCTGGCATTCCATAGGATTTCCATAATCTCATTAGCCAAGTGTTCTAAGTCCTGTCTATCCTAGACCATAAGAGCTATATCCTTCCATATCCCTTCAGATATGTAGTTGAAGGTTCTATTACCAAGGGTAGGCCTGAGGTAGTTCATGAGGGGGCCAAACCTTCTACCCAGGGTAGTGCAATTCTCAATCTAAGAGTCATGCTAGAATTAGATGGATCTCCCATCCCCAAGTTGCCAGAATATACCCTTAGATAGCATGGTTTTGCACTTGCAGATGTTTGCCCAGAGTTTGGAGCCATTGGGTAGTTCATTATCTTGGTACATTATCCCATAAGGGTAGGCATGAAGGTACTTAGCTTCCATTATCCTGAACCAATCTACTTTCCTTTCAATGAGCTTCCAAGCCACTTTTGTAGTGAGGGCCCTATTTAGCAAGAGAATTCACCTAAGGCCCAGACCGCCCAACCATTTAGGATGGAAAACCATTTCCCAATTGACCAGGGACATCCTCTTTTTCTCTTCAGAGCCCACCCATAGAAAAATTCTTTGTATCCTTTCCAACATGTTCAGCATGTTGTTGTTGATCTTGAAGAGGGGCATAAAGTAGGCAGGAATCCCCTGGAGAGTAGAAGCCACTAGCTGAAGTTTACCAGCATTGCTCAGAATCTTCCCTTTCTACCCAACAAGCTTTTTCTAAGTTCTTTCCAGGATGGAATTCCAAAATTATTTGAAGAGCTCTTTGATACTAAGAGGGAGGCCTAGGTAGGTAGAGGGGAGTAAAGCTGACTGACAACCCAATATTTGAAGCATTTTGGTTTGGGTCTCAATGGGGGTGTTAAAGAAAAAAATTCTTCTTTTTTGATAGTTGATGCATTGTCCTGAGGCCAAAGCAGAGTGGAAGCTGGTTTGATTCCTTTTATTCATCCCATGGAAGAGAGCATATTCAGATTAATGCTGAGGACCTCAGCCACCATAATAAATAAATAGGGGGAGAGAGGGTCACCCTACCGAAGACCTTTTTCAGGTTTAAAGAAGCCACCCAAGGAGCCATTGACCATTATAGGGAAGGTAACCATTTGTGTACATTCTAGAATAATGTGGATAACCTTCTCATTAAAGCCCATTCTACTAAGGATTTTTTTGATGAAGGACCAATTAACCTTATCATAAGCCTTAGAGATATCAAGTTTAAAGGCCATACCTAGTCCAATGGAGTAAATAATTTTGTGAGTGGATATGGCCGCATCTAGGATCTGCCTTCCTGGAACAAAATGTTTTTGAGTAGGACTTATCACCTTTTCCAGGAGGGGCTTCATTCTGTTGACCAAGATCTTCGTGAGGATCTTATAGAATGTGTTACAAAGACTGATAGGCCTGAAGTCCAACATAGAGGTAGGGTTGTCATTCTTAGGGGCCAACACAATATAGATCTTGTTATGGTGCTTTAGCATACATCATGTTCAAAAGAAGTCTCTGGCAGCATGGGAAACTTCTAATCCAACAATATCCCAATATTCTAATCCAAATTATGTTAGTTAATTTAGTTGATTTTGAAAATTATAAATAGAATACTTTATCTTTTGTTTGATAAAAAAATAAAAAAGTTTCTTATTGCACACATATGTACTCATTATAAATTTAATAAATAATTAATGAGAACTTAAAAAATTGTAAAAGAATATGCTTTCCTTTCTCATATGTTTTTCTTTTTGTTGATGAAAGGTCTATCTATTTAAGTAATTTGAACCAAAGAATAAGTCTAAAAATAATAATTAGAATGAGTTTTGAATGAACATAATTAACATTTTTCTACTTTTAGAAAAATAAACATCACCAAAGAAATAAGAAAGTACAATCTTTAATTTCTACTAGAGTTGACCATTTAATTGCATAAAAAAAACACTGAAAATAATAACTTTATCATAATAAAAATAACCTAATACACCTAATAACCTGGAGCTCTCTTTTCTTTCAGAAATGACAAGTGGTGCTATCAGGAGATTGAGAAGCTTAAGGCATGGAATACTTACCTGGAGGCTAAGTATCAGAATCCTCTAGAGAGAGTTAAGAATAGAGGTAAAGACTATGACACTCTTAGGATTTTATGTTTTTGTAACTTTTTGGGTTTGAGATCCTTGTAAAACATATTTTTGCCTTAATTTGAAAACAACTCAAATTGTCATCTACTACATTCTACCTCTTTCTTGAACTGAACAACCCATGAATCCAACTACAATTAAATTTATAAGTATTTGAATAGAGTCTCAATTTATCTA
Organism: Chamaecyparis obtusa; assembly: GCA_027943335.1. Classification (NCBI taxonomy): domain Eukaryota; kingdom Viridiplantae; phylum Streptophyta; class Pinopsida; order Cupressales; family Cupressaceae; genus Chamaecyparis; species Chamaecyparis obtusa. The sequence goes on along the minus strand of BSBK01010616.1, from coordinate 91,918 downwards.
ATAGACTACCTAGTTTTCTATATCAACATACTTGTAGGTCTCCCAATATATTTTTAAATATCATTAATAATTTTTCAATATAAAACACGGAATAACCTTGATTTCTAAGAAAAATCTACCACAATGACAAGATACAAACAAAACTCATACATACAGGAATCAATAGAATCATTCTTCACCTCCAAACAACTTTATAATATCATTTCACACATTTTACTATTATTCTATAAAATCGCAACTGTTAATTCATGCAACACTATAGCATTTTTCTCCACAACTATTTATCTTATTCAAGATTCTCAATTGAAATGGTACTCCATATATATTTCAAATTTTTACTAAAAACAATTTTAAGATGCCGGGAATCAAACGATCAACTAACTTTCCTTTAAAAAGGAAATTACAGTGATAAAGCAACGCCAACAAGTGGATGCAGTTTTATTCAGTAGCTAGAGGAAACATAGAAATGAAGAGATTTTATTTGTGTGGCGTGACCTTAGCTCAGTTGTGTCCTGAGAAGACAAGCTTGTTGGGGCGTGGTGGGCAGCGAGGGTCTGGAGATGCGCCCGCGCAATTTGCCAACTTCTCCATACTTGTAAGCCGATTATTATTTATGGGAGGATTTGGAGGGTTATATCGAGCGGAGACATGGATCGTAAACACAATCAACACCACCACAAGCACATTCAATAATGTCTTGCTCATCAAACTACCCATGCTAAAAGGCTGAGAGCTTTTGCTAAATCAAATTCACAGGAAAATATTTAGCTTTCAACTGGATACTGAAGAAAGAGATCGAATACAATATAATGTGATGTCCATTTATGGAGGAAGCCATAAATTTATAGCAATACTTTCTCAGAGTTTCTGCGAATACAGCGCATTCAAAGTATTAGGCGTAAGGGAGACGCTGACATTCAGGAAGCTTTGCCACATTGATTGGTTAACCCACTATACAAGAAAACCCTAATTTTTGTGTACACGTCGCTATTTCAGATCAAAGCTTTTCTCGACTTTTAAGAAATTAACCAAATTGATTTGTAAATGAGAAGATTTGACTAATTCCATTCGATTTTTGAATTAGTTAATAAGTTGCTAATAGTTAGCTCAATGTACTTGTATAATTTATCTTGAGGTTGATAGTATTGTAGAAGTAGATAATGAGATGGGAAATAGCAAGTACTATAATAAGATATATTAGCATTTGTACCAAATGAATGTGTAATAGTTATGTTGGTAGTAAGATATATATGTTAAATAATATTTTAGAAAATACAATTCAAAGAAATAATGATAACAATTTATAGTATGTCTTAGTTTGTAATAAAATATATTTCATTATCATAAATATAATCATTACAAAATTACTTTCTTAATTTTTATTTTTTTTCTTTTCTTTTGTTTTTTATTTATTTCATCAACTTATAATATGCATTCAGATGCAAAAATATATTCAAAACTGCTACTAAAACAATTCTAAGGATAAATAAGAAGCTTCTTTGTTGACTGGCCCTATTTTCATGCAATTTATTGCTATGTGTCTTCTGAACACAAGAGGATTTAATCCTAAAATAACACAAAATCAATTTCATTTTCCTGCAATAGAAAGTGCACACATTTGGCTCTATAACCTCTAATGCCCCCTTTCAAAAAAATGGGTAGACACCCAAAAGAAATCTCAACACAAAAACTACCAAATTTGTTTACACAAGGTATGAGCTAATGATCTCATATAAGTTATAAAATGATGGTATGCTTATGGTACATTCTACAAATCTTCATCACTTCACCAACTTGTAAAATTATCTAATAATGTAGTAGATGATGGAGTTTTCAACTATTCCATCCTCAACTTGCTTTGATCGATTTAGGTGGCAACTCAAACTTGAATTGAAGCTAGACAAAAAGAAATTCAATGAAAAGATGAGTTCCTCTCTAAGTGATTTTGAATCCTTAAAATTGAATGAATCGCAATATTTTTTATGGGATCTATAAACATAATAGGACTATCATGTTTGTCTATAATAACCTCGACAAATGTGATAAGATATGCTAGAACATTTTTTAGTAGGAACAAGTTTGAACCAAAAGAATACTAAGCTACAAAAATTGAAGTATCCAAGATATAGTTCTATTAATATTTCCTATATTGAAGATGAGCCATAAGTTAAGAGATCGGGCCAAAAACTTGTCCACCCATAGAAATCCCCCTGATCTTAGCAGTATGTCTCAGTCAAATATAATGAAATCTAAAAACTTAAAATCAATCTACGAGTCAAGAATGTCACCTTTATGTATGAGATTTAATGTATTTTCAAAGAAGGGAAACGTCTATTTGATAGTTACAAGCAAGGGCACAAGCCCTCTAAGTGAAATCATCTTATTGAATGATGCTCCTAAGGTGATTGAAATAGTAACTATTGTCACATTGTCCATTCATTTTGACATAAAAAGTCTTTGTTCGAACACTAAAACCTAATCCTATTTTGACTGATCCAAACTTGATTCTCCATAGTTCAGCTATAAGACAATCTGCATTGATTTAACTATTCCTTACCCACTTGTTTGCCTCACTTTTTATATTAATGCATTAATAATAAGTTGTATCTAATGCTCTATTTGAAGCTCTTATTTCTAAAATTTTCTCCAGGTCCTACAAAATAGAGCATTTCTAAAATTTTAAGCAAATACAATAAAACAAAGAGTGAACCTAATTGGGAAAGAAAAGGAAAACATGCTAATTAATGACCAACCAAAAGTAGTAATGCAAATAAAATAAAATCATGCTCATTTATAATTATAAAATTAAATTTGTATAGAGGTTTTCCACTCACTACAAAAGAAGAAATTATAGAAGATTTGAAGGTAGAGGCGTAAAGAGTAAATATAGTACTCTTTGGTTAGCTTAACTCAAACAAAGCATGAAACATAACTTCTCATTTGATAGAATTCTTCAAAGAGGCATGTCAGATGGAATGCAATATTCCCAAGATTTATGGAGCATTTTTCCTTATGTATCATAATTGAAAATGCTCTTATACAAATGCATCCAAAATGTGGAATCATAGATAATGCATCTGAGTTGTTTGAAAAAATGCCTCAATGAAATGTCATGTATTAGGAATAGAATGAAATGATTTCAAAATAGCCACAAAATAGATTTTGCAAGGAAGCATATTTATTTTTTTCAAGATACATATGTTTTTTATGTCTTTGATTTTTTTTCCTTGAAATTTTCACTAATATATTGTAGGTAGCCATGTTGAAAAATAGTTCAAATGCATAAATTTATAATTTCATATTTTGTAGGGTAAAGTTCATGCAATCCTCATCCATTAATTCTACATAGAAGTTGTTGGGTATATTCTTAATTTTTTTAGGTTTTTGTCCAAATTTTGGTTTAAGTCTCTTTACAAGTGTTTTGCCTGGTCTAGGGTTTGTGAAATTCTTAAAAAATTGTCATGACCAAGCTCGAAAAATCCTTACCCTAGTTCTTGTCCTTTAAGAATTTTGAATTCATGTCAAAACCCTCAAGTCAGCCCTGAATTCTTCTAATTCATTGTTACCTTTTTGGCCACTTAAGTGGTTAGCTGTGCATGTTCTTATTTGTCTCAAGTGTTCGCTGAATCGGATAGTGTCATTGCATGTCTCATATAGTTTTTGATGAATCAGCGAATAGGTTGGAACCTTGTTAAGTGTTATCCTCAGTTGTGGAGTCTCCAAGTATCCAGTGGTTATCAGAAAACTTTGCGCAACATGGCGAATGCACTATCTCTTATTCACTTATTCCTTGGTGGTTTTGTGTTAACACTCAGTGACCTAGCGACAATGGTTATCACTCATTCTCTGAATCGGGTGGTTAAGGGTTATATCATCTGGCGACTTGGCGAATACCATTGATCGGTGTCAAGATCAACAGTTGTGTTTTAATCTCAAGTATCTTTTGCATCCTACATGTTTAACTTGGCAAATGAGTGACTGAGTACTTGTATTACTATCCTCTAAATCTGGCGGCTTTGACAATTTGATGTAATGAATTTGGTAGAGGTAAGTTTTCTTATGTTCACCTATTCTCAGAATAAGTTAGTGAAATGCTAAGTGATCTAGTGATTCAGCGAATCATGTGGTCACAAGTTCTCTTAAAAGAAAGGTAAAGGCTAGAAGTATTTTGTGAATGGGAAAATCAAAGGATTAGCAAAGTATTAAGTCTTCATTCGCTTAATCACGTAATAAAATAATCAATGTTTGAAGTATTGGGAGATTCAGCGAGCCCTTTGTTCACTGAGTCTCATAATCAAATGATTAAAGATCATATGTTTTAGTGAATTAGTGGCAGTCATGGATCAGTGTCAAGATCAATGATTAATTCAGAATCTCAGAATGGAAATGACGGTTAGGGAAAGATTCAGTGATTCAGAGAGTAAAGGCTTCACCAGTTCTCTAAATAATCAAGCGGTTAAGTGTTTCATTAAGCGAATGCGTGAACCCTTTGTTCCCTGAATCTCTAAGAAAGTTGACAGTTAGTCGGGATATTAAGAGAATGGGAGATCGCCTTATTCGCTAGTTCTCCAAATGATAACTGTAGTCAAGTGCTTGAAGGTGATCACTTTGTTCGTGTTACCCATTTTTCCCTATCATTCATTTTTTGGCCGCAATCTTCTTTTCATTTTGTGAAGTTGATCCATAGAGCTTTATGGTTTATGAGCATGCCCGCATATTCTTCAAAGTGTCATCATGCCCCAGTCTAGATCACATGACCAAATTCATAAAGCCCAAGGAGATATTCAATTTTTGATGTCTGTAAGAAATACTAGTGTTGCAGGGTTCCAAAATATTCAAAGTCTTAAAACCCATGATGTTTTCTACTTTTTTGATGCTTTTTCGAGAGAAAGTGAAAACCCTGGATGTTTTCTGCCTTTTTGGTCAAGTGAAAAACTTCAAATGTTTTCGATCTCCCATGCTTCAAACTTCTTCTTTGGCGTCGGTGTTTCATAAGCACACAACTCTGACCACGTGGGGCCCAATTGATGTTTTTGACAAGCTGCAAGCACTTGTCGCATGATCGCATAGCCCTTTTTTAGGCTATGTGAACATGAAACTAGCTGTTATCCGCATTGCTGTGACCGGTTGATGGTGGGCCCGAAACTTGCGAGTGGTGGTAGATAAGATCTATGGTGGTTGTATGATCTCATGGGATCTTTTGAGCCCATGAGATCATGCGACAACCGTCTGATGAGTTCTCAGTGGGTCTGATGTGTCAGGGAATCTACAGGGGTGTAAAGTGCGATGGAGATCTACGGTGGTTGTATGATCTCATGGGATCTTCTGAGAAAATGCAATCAGGCAACAACTATCCGATGGGATTCTTCTGTGGGTTATGGGTCCTTTCTTTGCTGATGTGTTCGATGCTGATTGGCCGAGAGCTGGTGGTGACATGCGGTTGTTAGTGGGGCCAGATTTTAATGGTGGAAGTTTTAGAGGAGGTTTTTTTTGTCCTCTATATTTGGTGGTTCCCAATAGAGTTTCTTTGTCACATGATAGCAGATATGATTTAGGAGAGCTCTATTTTTTAGCAATGCGCGGTTGCATGGTTAAGGATTTCTCATAGTCGCCAGATGGAATAGGGGTTAAGGAAAACATCAAATGACTTAGTGACTAAGGAGAAAGTGAACCTAAGGTAAAGCCAGGGTTAATTTTTGTAGTGCGATCTCAAGCCTAGGGTTTTTTGCCAGTGTTTGTCTGCAGAACGTATGCGAAGCGACGGGGTAGCTCAGAATTAATTCTTGAGGATGGTTGTAGGTTGCAAAGTTGATTAAGAGGATCAGGGTGGCCATCACATGTTGATTCTTGTCCCTACGAGGTACCAGTTTAGCATTCATGGTGAGACTTTTGTGTGGGAAGGTTGATAAATCCAGGCGATTTCTCTGCAGGTTGATTGCAGTATAGGGATGGGTCATTTATTTGATTATTTGAGATGTTACAGAAGTGTATTCATGATCAGATTTGATTGATCAATACCCTTGGGTTTGATATTATATTGTAAAATCTATAACCCTAGTTAGATTTTTGACTCCTACCTGCGTGCAGTTGAGTATGTATATATTATTTTTTGGAGCTTTTGGAAGACAGAGTTTACAATTTGTAAAAGATTTTTCTCTTTCTTGGGGAGTTATCCATGGCATTTGTTCTGCCCTCTGGCTCTTATAGTTTGTAATCTTTCATTGAAATCATAGGTTTAATAGAGGCTATCCATGGCATTTGTTCTGCCCTCTAGTCTTTTCCTTATCTATATTTCTCTTATTGAATGTAATATACTAGCTATATTAGAGAAGTCTTGGAGTTCCAGAGCCCTTCTTTCTTTCAGCTTATATGTGTACTATTGTGTATGATCTGATTAGATTGAGTTTGTGGGTATAGTTCAGACCCCTGTCTTTCTGTCTCATTCCTGTACCCTTTTGCTGAAGAGAATGTTTGCTTGCAGGTCATAGGTTGTGTCTTATGTCCAGGCCCTCCTATGAAATACTTATGCAAGTGTGTTTAGGAATATTGTGTTCTATTAGATCTAAGAGCCTTCATGCTAGTTTGGTCAATATATTGTATTCATTTCATTTCGGTGCATCACCTAGTAGGTAGTTTGCTTTCCTGTTATTTCCCTTTCCAAGCACTCCTTCAATCCCTTTCCCTCAAAAGATTTAATTTCCTGTTAAGAGAAAACTAAGGTGATAATCCAAGAGGAACCAGCCTAGAACTTGGAGGTTTCATCTCAGTTAGCAAAGGTCCCACAACCTAGAGATGATTCCCAAGTTATACTAAGTTATCAAGACCAAGAGAGCTTGAGAAAAGGCGCAAACTTAGTGTATAACATTTCACTGATTTGCTAAGTGGATGAAGAGTTAAGAATTGCATTGCGAGAACCTGCAAAGGCTTTGGTCGCCAGTTCTCTGAATATGAGCTAGGGTTAACATTGTATGAAGTGATCATGAGAAGCTTTCAGTCACTGATTCATTAAATGGGCTCAGTTGGAAAAGGTAATAAAGGAAAAGAAAAAGATCATTGCTACATGGAATAAAGTACATTGTCAAGCTGAAGAGTAAAATAATAAGCCATCCAATTAGTTGTAAAAGAAGGATTTCATGATGTAAACAGGGTTCAAAAGTACAAAGCTGAAATCATTGCTTCTTGGCCTTGTTTTTGAGTTTTTAAATTTATCTGTCAACATCCGTGTATCGGCTAATTCTGATTTGAAAATTGGTGATATGTGAAATTGAATGTGGGAGAAATTAAGGATTGATTTGCAATAATTTTTTAAGTTGTACACACTTGATCTGCATCGATAAATAAGCTAAGCTCATTGTTTCCTTTGTCCAAAATCAGTTGAAGAGAATTGTGTCTTTCTGAAGCAATTTTTGAGTGCCAAGTAAATCTAGTTTGTAGAGATTGAAGGTAATTGTGTGGAAAACATGAGTCAACCTAAGAGGAGCACAACATCTTCTAGTAGTGAAGCCAAGTCTAAAAGTGATGAAGATAAGCAAAAATGAAATTAGTCAGATGACTTCATGAAGTTGCTGACAGGGTCCAGTTAGAACAAGAGGGCTTTTGATGATGTTTTTGAAGATTTTCTAGGGCAATGCAGAGATCCTATCACTCTAAATTTTTCAAGTTATACTATCTTCAATTTCTTTTATGGAAATAGAAATAAGCATGTTCCTGTTTGTAACGGTTGGGTTTTGGGTTTAGGAAAGATGGTTGTCCCTGATGTCTTCCTGGATGTAGACTTAGTTGTTGCTTTAGCTAGGAGCTATGACCCTATTTCAAAGACAATTAGAAAAGTGGACCAATCACCCTTAGTTACTCTTGATAGGGGTTCTTTTATGAAAGATTTTGGTCTATACATGTCCTCTTCAACTGAGATTGAATTGAACAAGGAGAAGGAAAAATACAAGAATAATATAGGGTCAGTGAAAGACCAGATGGTGAGGCATATCCTGAAACAGGATAAGTATATAGCCCCCCTCCCTCCTAGCATGAATGCCCTTTAATAGTTCAAATCCCTCCAACATTATATGAGTCATACTTGTTATGCATTGTGTAGAGTTTTAGGAATTGATGGGGATGCAAAATTTTATCAGCTGATCTTTTGATGATTATCTTAGACATCCAGAATTCCTTGGTAAATACTGACTATGATTACATCCAGTATGTAATTGACAGAATACATGAAGGGTTGATATCTGTTAAGGAAAGTAAAAGTCCTATTAAGTTCATGCATTATTCTATCTTGATGCATTTGATTTTATATTTCAATATCAATAGTTTTGATTTGAAAATGCTGAAGCCAAGGTTTACTTTCCAAGATTAGCATAATCTAGTACAGTTATGGGTGAGGTTATGAAATTCTACTTCCAATGAAGGGGATTTTTGTGTTTTTCATAATTTCATTATCTTTCCAATTATAAGGATGTTAGGCATCAATGTCACAAGAATATCCCCAAGGGTCCTTAGGCTCCTAAGACCATTGTAGTTTGTGGAAAAGTGGGAGGGAGACCATAATTGGGGTGATTTTTACTTGGGGGGAAATTCTACAATTTTGAGAGTCTACGATTGCCCCCAACCCCCACATCTGTTACCAAAATTTGTGCCTCCAAGAGTTTCCTATTTGGAATTTGTTTGGTAGTTGATGTGCATAGATAGATAACTTCTAGCCCCTCACAAGAAGGGTACATTCACACCTAGGAAATTTGAGATAGGTAACTTCCTGGTAGGAAAGAGGGCATTTCCTCAAATCATCACATGGTTAAATCAATTCAAGATGGTTACTAGTGCTTGTAGACATGTAGATCCTGAGGACTTTATCAAAACTACCAGGATGGCCTATATTCCAAACATTGGTGTTAACAGGGAACATGAGGGTTTAGATGAAGAGGATGTCAACAAGAATATTTTTGAGAATGATGAGGTTAAAAGAAGATGGAACAGGCTCTTTGATTTGATAGATTTTTCTAAACAGCTGAAGGTAGCTCAAATTCCTTTCGATGGCTTTTTCCCTGACCTCCCCTATTTGAAGAGGATTGATAGGATGATAGAGATGTATGACACTCTATCAAATTAGTTGGAGAAACTACTTGATCAAAAGAATAAAAAGAAAGAGAAAGATTACTCCTCCTCTAATTATGAGGATTTTTCTGATGAATCATAGGAAGGGAATAGCCCACCATAGGTTGGGGATGTTCAAGTTGTTGATCCTGTCCAAGACCAACTAGAGGTAGAGAATCCTCCAGAGCCACCCTTGAAGAAATAGAGGCTTGAAGAAGGAGAACCTTCAAGGAAAGGAAAACAAAAGAGAATAATTAACATAACATCTTCTCTAGTGCCAAGTGATAGGGCTTACCATCACCAATTGAGAAAAACAATAAGAGTAGGCAAGAAGGTGGCCATTGATGAAATAGATAAGGAATAGTCCCTATGGTTAGAAAAGTATATCAGAGAGTTTATCAGGAGGAATTTTTTGAGTGATGAACAATTTATTAAAACTAATGAATTCAAAAGTTTTCTTATTTGGAACAAGCAACAAGAGGTGAAGAAAGCTCTACCTGAAGGTATGGAGCCAAGTGCAGAAACCATGAGAGTTTTAGCCTCTTATGATCCTAGTCTTGATCCTATAACTCTAGATGAAGCTAGACAAATGGTTAAGTCAAGTGGGATGCTATGTAATCTAGGATGGGATCTAACTTCTTCTTTCATTATAGATCAAATAAGGAAGCAACCATAGGGCAGCCTATCATATGAGGTTCACATTGGTGATATGATAAGAGGAAGTGGCCATGACCCTAAATCTCAAGCTGTTGCAATGTGGTCTATGGCTCCTAGGACCCAAAAGCCATCTCTATTAAGTATAGATGATAAGATGGAAGGGAATAAAATTATTTGGACTCTGCAAAATACAACTGACCTTGAAGTTTCCAAGGCAGCGACTCATTGGGCCAACCTGAATGAAGCAAAGATAGTTCAATTGTCTGAGAGGTATAAAAGATTGTTTGAAAGATCAAACCTGGTGGCCAAGGATAGAGATTTGAAAATGATGAAAATCAAACAATTAGAAGATGAGTTGGTAGAAGTAAAAGTCAGGCTTGAAGAAGCTTCAATGATAGTTCCTCCTCCTTCTTTGCAAATTGAGGCCCCTGTGCAGACAGATGTGGAAGTGCCTGAGATACCTACTGAGGACTTGGAAAAGATAAGGATAGAGGCATCTTTGGACACTATGTCAAAGATTGTGCAATACAAGCGGGATAAAATAATAGAAAGGATGGAAATAGTTTACCAATTAGTTAGTCAATTGCACTAGGCCAATGGAAAGGTGAATGAATCATTGACTTCTCTAGAGCCACTTCATAGCATTTGGTCTGGGAGGAGCTTATAATATGATAAACTTGATAGCCTACAAGAGAATAAGCCTAAGATCCCTTGGGTGGTGACTGAAGTTTTTGAAAAGATTGGCTTAGTTAGTGTTATTTCAAAGTTTTTTAAGGGTAAGTCTAACTAGGTAAAGGCTAAATTGACTATGTTTGATAAACATTATAGCAGGTATTTACCTCCAATATGTGATGACAATAGAAATGTGATTAATTTGGAAGAATGGAAACTATCAATGGATCAATTGGTGATTTCAAAAGATGTTTTCCTTAGTGGCAACTATACTTTGGATTTTGAGAGATGTAACAACATAATTGACAGTCTTTTTAAAATTGAGAATGATTGCATACGCTTTGTGGCAGAGGCTAAAATTATAATTGACTCCATGTGGGATAAGAAAATTAGATGACTATAGGAATTACAGACTTACAACTGGCCATCTGATGATGATGTAGCAACCTGGGAGAAGTTAACAATAAAGAAGAAGAAGCTAGTTGTCCAGCTTATTGAGGAAGAAGAAGAATAGAGCTACAGATGGCACCTGATCTAGAAATTGAGGGAGAGCATGTTTCAAATGGAGGATGATGTAAATTATCCTATAATGGTGGTCATCATTCATGCAACAAATTTAGCAACTGCTTTGAAATATCCTTAGACAAAGGTGCCACCTGTAAAATTGTTGAGAAATAGATATTTGTAATCTGTTGTTGCAATCAAATTTTGTTAGTTTGTAATCTCGTCTCTAGTGTAAGATCTTTTCTAGCCATCCCAAGCTTGTTACATCCTTTTGAGGATTCCAAGATGGCTGAGATTATATATAGCAAGTTTTTGCTCATTTTAAAGGTGGTAAAAAATACTCTATAAGAAAGGTTCTGAATACAAAACCTTATTTTCTAAAGAAGTGAGAGGATATTGTACCAAAACATTTTGACCATTAATACAAAATATTGGAGCTTTGTTACTACTATTTTGTTGTCTTTATGTATGGAATATTGTAGTTTTTCTTATGTATTTAAATTGCAAGGCTTTTTAATGCATTATTCACAAGGTGAATATAGGGGTTAAGCTTAAGTTTCTTTCAAGGAAAGAGTAAAATCTTAAGGGAGATCTCTGTGAACTAAATATCCATGTATGAATTTGATGACAGTTGTAGGAATTAAAAGGATAGGATGTTAGGCATGTCATTTGAGTTTCAGTATACTTGTTTTAATAGATATATGTGGAGGTAGGGTTTGACTCTGACGCCCAAGTGGATAAGGCACTAGTTTTGGATCCATTTACACTTATTTGCCACCCAAGATATAAACAACTGATTCATTTTACTTTATCTATACAATCTTAATATGAATTATTCTATGACAAGTTCATAGATGTATATTGTAATGCTTTGTAGAAGCACATGAATGAGGTTAACCTTCCTTGAGTTCAACTCTAAAAAGAAGAAGGATGAATATCCTTAAACCATTGTTTCATGTTGCTGCTTTCACGATTTCCATCATAGTGTTGTGTATTAGGATAATTTGGGCCATACTCAGAGTTCTATCATCTTACTAAGTTGAGTTTGAAAGCAATGATGAAGTAGTGAAGTAGCTAGTTCACAATTCAGGGCTCAATCAAACAGTGAATTGATATAGGTACACCCACCTGAGTATCCATACTCAAAGTGAAGAAGGTTTTCCAACCTTAATACCTTAGTGGTTGCATTTTGCTAGATTATGTCTATTGGGATTATATGAGTATTTGATAATCTACAGATTTGAGCACTAACATAAGTCTCACTTCTTTTCTTCAAAATCCATATTTCCATGGCATTTTGTCTAGCATTATAATATTCTTCTCTAATAATGAACATTTGGAATTTGTGTTCTCTATTTTTTATAGGCACTCATAACCTACTTGAAGCCTCTCATTATGTTGGAGAAGGCCACAACTTATAAGTATTATTTCTTGGCCTAGCATGGACACTCATGAGTCTCTCCAACTTCCCTTTCTTCACTTGGTGAATGTGTGACCTCAGTAGCTCCATCAATTCATCAACCTTTGTAGAGGTCTATTTAGCACTAATCATAGCCCTCAAGAGGATTCTTCAGTGAAGTTTCTAAATACTTCTAATCCCTCTCAAATTAGATAAATTTCTTGAAAAAAAATGGATGCTTTAAGAATAGGTCAATGAATATGCATTAAATCATAGATAAAACATGGTCATATTGCTAGAAAAAATATGGCATCATAGCTACCAATTATTGTAGGATATGCACAAAAAAGGATGTGTTGAAAAGGCATCATATACTTTTGAGAAAATGCAATTGGAAGGTGTAAAGCTATATTCAACAACCCTACCAACATCAATCAAATCATAGTGAAGGTATATTTTTATCAAATATGATGATAAAAAATTCTCTAGTAGAAATGTATGAACATATGGAAGCATAAATATGGAATGTAAAGTGTTTGGTAGAAAGTATCAAAGAGATGTCATCTCCTAGTATACAATGGTCACATTATCCCAAAAATATAAGAAGCCTGGTACTCACACACAAAATTAAAAATATAAGAGGTGTCTTATGTCTCTGAGTCTGAGGAAATTAAAGATAGGAAGCAAGATGATAGTACTCTGGAGGTTGACTGTAGACCCCAAAAAATGAAATTAATGGAGAGCTAGGTTAGCCTAGAGGTGGATTTGAGTGGCTCAGGGTGCAGGAGGTCTAACATACTTGCCAGAGAACAATGCAAAACCAAGCTACAGGAAATGGCAACTAAAGAGATTTCCATCTCTGATAAGGATTCCCAGACCACTGAATCCATGAATGATTCCTTGGAAGACCACATGAGCCCCCCACATGACCCTGTCCCCGACCCAAAGCATGCCATGGAAACCCCCATCATTTCTACCCTACCCCTAAGCCCTGCTCAGGATCTCCAAGATAAGCCCCCTACCCTTGTTTATAATACCGAGGTCCCAGAGGATAAAGAAAAGCTCAAAGGTACTCTTAAAAGGAGGTTTGTGAACTTGGACAAAGAGATTGTGGAGATCAAGGAAAAGATGCAGGACCTAATAAACCAATGTAGGTTGACCAACAAATTTTTCCTGAAGGTTATGCATGCTTTGGCTACGACTCTTTGTCATGTGTAGGATAAGCTCACGGGTGGTACTTTGGAGGCCAACGAGGACAACAAGGACCTCTTCCTATTCCTGTAGGAAGAATGGGTGAGAACCCTACTGTCTAAGTAGTTGGGTGGGAAAAATTAGTTCTATTTCCCATATTTTGGTTGATTTTGAATGGGCTTGGCTCTAAGATCCCCTTTTTTGTGGATGGGATTATTGTTAGTTTTTTATAGCTTTCTGCTCAGCCCTGTGTGGCTTTTAACTGCTACTTATACTTATAATTTTATATTTTTGATTTGCAAGTTTGATTTCATCATGCTCCATTTACTATAATGTTTTAGATTGATATAACATGGTTTACTAGATTTCTGTAGGTAAGGATGTTGTTTACACGGGTTCTACATAGGCATTCCTACTACACACATAAAATTTATCTAATCATTCAATATAAACTACATGCCTTACATCATTTTATTTTCTTAAGAAAACAACACCTTCTCTTCTACAAAAAATTACCATTACCATCCAAATAGATTCAATATCTAAAGACATTTTTATTACTCAATAATTCTTGCTCCTTAGTGCATCTTTAATCTGTAAAGTGTATTCATTTTATCTAATGTTTCTACTATGATTGTTAGTGTGTAGAAATTAAATTAGAGACAAGTTGGGTGATGGTAAGGAGGGTTGTGAATGCAGAAAACTACTCATAGATATTTACTATATTTATTATGTTCACTACCCATTTATATTTTATGTGCGGTTCATAATGAATAACTTGGTTTATAGAAACAATCAAACATTACATACAAGTATTTATCATGTAAAAGTGGTCATATAAAATTATATTAAGAATTTAAAATAAGATCAGATCAATAGATATTCAGTCTCTATTTTCTTTATGTAATTAAAAGAAAATTAACAACAAAGAAACAAAGCAATGCAAAAAATTATTCAACTAGAAGCGTGGAATATTTTAACTAATTGAAAGTTATGTGGAAGACAAACTTCTATTGCTTGCAAATTGTGCAAAAGATAATATTATGATAAAGGATGTTACAAAATATACATGAAAATTTCATTGCCACTATGCAGGATGTAAAGTCCAATCTAGGTGTAGACGGTTGCCTAATGTTTTTTGACTTTTTCCTTATATCTAGAAAAATTTTCAATTATGGTAAAAGAAGGTTTTTAAGGGATTCAACCCTTTAGAAAAGAGGAAAAAGGATAATATAAATGCACCATCAGAAAATCTAAGGTATTACAAGTCTAAACCAAAAATGGCTACCCTTAAGAAATATAGGGAAAATAGTAGCCAAAAAGCTAGCCAACAAATAACAAAAAACAAACTGTGTAGAAAAAACTAAATCTGAAATAAAATTAAGCTAGGATATTAAGAACATCAAAAAACTCCACCTCCGCCTTGGTCATGTCCATTTTAGTCTTATTTTGGTTCATGAGCTCTAAAGGGGACTTTTCATTTTTTCTTCTTAGATTACCTCAGGTCCTCTTGTTGGGCCCTGAAATTTCTTGATCTTTGTTAGGATTAAGCTCGAAAAAAGGTTTCTCTTCATGCTCCTTTTGAAGACACTCAACCAACCTTTTCATTGTTTATGATGTATTATTTATACTCTTGTGAATCTAAATTATAGAAGGTTGAAGGGAATCTTTTAAACTATTCATCTTCTCCCCCATATAATAAATTTTAACCTTATGATACTTTCTCTTTTTCTCAAGGGTATTTGTAGTTTTCTTGAGACAACCCACCATATAATTATGCTCCTTATATGTCAAAAAATTCTATCCCGGGGTAATGCCCACTCCACAAAAATCCCCAATGGTATTATCCTGATTCTTACCAACAACCAAGGTATCTAGAACATTGGGTTTACTAACAAGATCTCTTATGTTTATCTTTAAATCTTTGGTTTCATTAAAAACCCATTTTCATAGGGAGAAGTAATCAATACCTTTCTCTTTTTCCAAGCCTAGAACATAATATTAGTCTTTACAGTCTGACTTGAGATGACAGGAGTTAGCTTTATGCTCCATTAGAGACATATCTTTGTCCTTGCTCTGAGTGGCCTCCTCTGGACAGGGGGTTGCACTAGAAATAGGGAGAGTTGCTCTTAAATCTCTTCAGCAAGATCCTTCTTGTTATCCACATAATATTATATCTCCTTACCTTTATGACACTTCAAATTTTTATATTTAACAAAAGCACTTTCACTAGTAATGGAGGGTGAATGCATGTCCTTCTTACTTAGAGATTTACCATCAACTAGAGAAGGTGAAAATTTCCTCTTCTCCTTACCCTTCCTATAACCAGTGGCCCTAATAGTATATTTATTGTTGCTGTTAATTTCAGCCGAAGAGACATAATCTTCATCCTCAGAAACCATATCCTTACCCTTCCCTTTACCTTGAGCTTTGGCTCTAGGATTTGGTGACCTTCTAACAGAACTGAAGAAGAAATATATTGTTCTTTATCATAATATATATTCCATTCATCATCTATTTTCTCTTTCATCCGTTTAGCACTGGTATCTTCATTATCATAGATAAAAATGGGGTTTGATAGGTCAAGGAGGGATTTGAAGTGATCATAAGTCAACACTAATGATCCTTCATACAACATAATATTTTTATCTAGGTTCTTTCGATGATCCTTCATACTAACTTGAAGAGAAGACAATTAATTAAAAGGAATAGAAATCCTAATGTGATGCTTTAAATGATTAAGAACAAATTTGTGCCTTAAGGCCCTAGTAAAATACCCATCTAGGATTATGTAATCAATAATTACATTCAAAACTTGATTCCAAATATGCTTAATCTTGCTTAGTTCATAGATTTTCTTTATTCCCACTCCTCTTACTCTTTGATTTCCTTCTCTATTTTGGTAAATTTATGAACAAAAATCTCTGATTATTTACAATCCTTATAGAACTTCTTTCCTTCCATCAATAAACCCTTAGTGAAATTCTTAGTATAGTTCAAGTCCTAGCCATGGGTCTCTTCAGGTAAGGAATGAGACCACCCTCTTTCAGGATATTCCACACTTTATTCTTTCTTTTGACAATTTCAAAGTCCATGGGATCAACACATCTCCAATCTCCCCTTATATAATTCTCCCCTAGGATTTGATGCATAACTAGGATAGAAAAAAATAGCTTCAAACTTAGCCACAAAGTTACCCATAATCTATGTGAAAGGTAGTTTCTATTTTGAGCCGATAAGGTGATTGCACAAGCAAAATGTTTAGAAATAGCACCTTGACAATATCCAAAATATATCTTTTTTTTTAAAAGAAAATGGTAAATTCATATGGACTAGGAGCCTTTATAATTTCAAAAGAGAAAAAAAGTTTCTTAAGCTCTTCTCTGGAGAGTACAGTCACAAGCAATTTTTTGTGATCTTCATTCAAGATTTTGGGAATAGCATCCAATAGATAGTTTTGAGCATTTCCATCCTAGGAATTATCAATAGTCAAGAGATTAGAAATGAAGTTAACCAACTCTCTACATATCTCATTTTCCTTCTGAATCCTGACCCCATTCTTCATGAGATGATCTATTCTATTTTCTACCCTCTGCTTAAGAATAGATATGTGAAAAAAATGAGTCTTTGTGCTCGCAAAAGAGAGCCACTAAGTTTTGGATCTTTGTTTCTAGAAGTGATATTATGATACTTAACAAGAATATCATTCTCCCATGAGAGGTTATCCAATATATAGCCTTACTCCTATATTTTTCTTGAATTTCCTTTAGTTCTAGTTCCAGAATTCAACAAAGTTTCACGGGTGAGATTTGAAATTTTTGGGAGTTTAACCCAATAGTAGTCTATCCAATAAATATATTCATTTATGTATGTCAATTTATGTAGACAATAAGGTATAGTTAATCTCAATTAATAAAAATTAAGAAATAAAAATTAAAATATTTTTAAATTAAGTATAAATATATGGGATAGGGTATTTACCTTGAAGAATACTAATTAAAAATAATATTGATACTATAAAATATATATTTATCAACACTTAAAAAATAATATATGGGGTATGTCATTATTTGATTATTAAAATAGAGTCAGATTTATTACATGTCAATCTCAAACAATTCATGGTGAATCCCAAGAAACAAATATGTAATCTAGAGGATAAAAGGATTCTTTAATTTATTTCATTGTAATATTTTATATATAAATGTACGTAATTTTTTTAACTTACTTCACTACAATATTCTATATCTAAATGTGCATAAGGATGACAATATTTAAAAACTTTTTGAGGGAGTTCATTATATTTTCATGGTAATTTTCTCCTATATCAACCATTTTGATACACTAGCTTTACTTGTCCAATTATTTGAAGATTCCCCTCTCAAACATGTAGACAGACTACATGTAATATTAATTTGATATTTCCATCAAAGATATAAAATAATTTTTTGAAAATTAATTTATGATATATTTTATCATGTGAGTTATTTTCACTTGAAAAAAATTTAAATCTTTCAATGTTTAAAATTAACTTCTTTTATTTTAATCATTTCATTTCTTTGAATTAATTAAATAATTAATCTATATTGTAAAATGGTGATCAATGGTAGAAAAGCACTTTACACATACATTGGAATACCAAATTTGGTCTGTAGGCCATATTTGATTTGTACAACCCAAAAGGATGAAGGGATATAAATGCAAGATCTATCTTACAAGATGATTTTGGGTATTCCTTATGTATGTAGAAATGTATGATTCGAAAGAAGGAATATATGTTATAACTAAGATAATCACAAAGAATAAATAATAGTAGATCTCATCTAATATAAAAAAAATAGTAGATGTAAGATATGAGAGTAATAATGTGTGTGCTTGAAGATAAGAGTGAAAAATGACTCATTTTTATGACTAAAGGAGTCCTGAAATTACCTGATTTCTAGATCTAACAGACGGTGACCCAAAAGCTAGAATTATGCAACTTTAAGTTTTACTCTAGGAACATGTTGATCTTGGCCAAACATGTACCAATTATAGATTGAGTTTGACCTATACTAGATATGAACAAATTCATAAGTTGAAGGGTAGATTTGTTTAGATCTTTTGGTTTTATATTCATATGAAACAACAAACAATAACTTTAGCAGACATTGGTGAATTGTCTTCAAGACTTGAAGCAATGTTCACCCTTATATATTTTCTATTGACCTCTACCTTAACAAGATTTTAGTACATCTATATAGTGGGGTGCTATGTCACCTGACAAGAGTTAGATTATTTTTCCATCTAAAAACTAGAAGATAGAAAAATCCAAATACAAATGGCTAACAAGTCCATGTGTCCTCTAGTTGGGGCGGGACAATCGTAGTTCAAAGGGAGTCATTCAAGAACCTTAAAATTATAGATGTATTACATGTGTTAGGAATGGGCATGAATCTAATTCCAGTATCTAATGATAATGAAATTTGGGTTTCAATCTAACAATTATATCTACAAAATATGGATTGGATCTTCCAAATGCAAGATTGTCAAGTGTGGGACAAATGATTATACATCATATAATTATTTCTATTTCTATGAAACATTATTTAGAATAGTTATTTTTCTTCATTATTTAATCTTCATCTCAATTAGTTAATCTTTTACAAGAGTTCTAAACTATCCAAACTCTATATTATTCTAGTTAAGAGTTTACCAAGCTCTTGTTTGGCTAGTAATAATATAGCTAATATAAGTATTAACCGGTTACAACTAATCCTATCCAAGTCACTAATAATTTTTTTAAGCTCACTTAACAAGATTTATACCTATTTATTTTATACCTTATCATGAAGAAAGATCATCCTTGGATCAATAAAGTAAAATCTATAGTCAATAGAGGAACTACAAAATCGATGAGCCAAGACTCGACATTTTCAAAAAGGGAATTGGTCAACCACATTTAAACCTGTCATATAATAGATCATCAACCCTGTACAATTTTATACAATAGTGAAAATTTTATTTGAATAGATATGAAAGATTTTATCTAGTTGAAAGGCTTATAACATGGTAAGAAATTTATGGAAGGTTACCTCGACAATTATGATTGGATAAACCAAGGGTACCATCTTTAGTTTTCAAAATTTCTTGCATCACCTATAAGATTATTTTATTGTATAGGTTATTTCTACATGGCTTAATTTTTTTTAACCTCTTTAATTGTTCATGCATATTTTAAATACAATTCCAAATTTATTTAAATAGAATTCAATTATTAATGATATTTAAATATATTTGGAGAGATATCATTATTTTCTTATAGAATAAGAGATAACTCAGGACTCTTTTCAAACATTTCTAATCAATTAAACTTTAGTTGAATTGATCCCAAGGTGTTCACTTTAGGAAAAGGTAGAAAATAGTAGATATAAATTTGGGTTTTTAAGATGGTCAATTAGGTTATTTTCTATTAGATTTAATGATATTAACATTTTTATAACTTAGTTACTATTTTCAATGTTTATTTTATTCAATTTAATGGTCAACTCTAATGGAAAATTGTAAAGATTGCATTTTTATTTTCTAGTGTGATGTTTTCTTTTTGAAGTAGAAAAATAATAATTATGTTTATTCAAAACTTATTTTAATTGAAATATATATGGACTACTCTTTCAAATGAGAAGCTTAAAGAAGATATATTATTGTGGATAAAAATTCTATAGTGATGCATGAATTAATAGTTGCGAGTTATATAGAATAATAATAAAATGTGAGAATTGATATTTTAAAGTTTCATGTTTGGACATGAAGAATGATTATATTAATGCCTTAATTTTTACATGTTTTTAAATTAAATACAAATTATGCATGATTTTTGTTTGTATCTTGTCATTGTGGTATATTTTGTAAGCTTAATCGATGGATCTAAATGTTTAATTGATGTAACTACTATGTTGTAACATTGTAAGAGGTTCCCTATACACCTTCGCATGGGTCTATTTATTTTTTATAAATAGGATTTATCCTATGAAGGATGACTTTTAGATAATTGTTTTAACTTGTATTTATGGATATAAATCATAGGAAAATATGTGTGGTATTACATATGCGAGATGAAGAGGTGAATGTGAGATTAAGGAAGAATAAGATATTGTTTAAAAAACAATATTTGTGCACCAAGGCACAAGTTGGAGCTTGCTCAGTAGTGATTAATGGCTAGAAGCAGTTTCAAAATAGAATTATCTCAGACTTGAAGTTCCAAGGTTTAGAGAACCTACATGTGGCTTTAAATCTCAAATCGCTTGATTAAGTTGATGTATTGTACACCCTTAACAGTGTAATTGCCTTTAACAGGGTTGGACTCGCAACAAGGTTGATTCCTTTATTGGGATCACATTGTCAAAGGCTCCTAACAGGGTCTTTTCTTTAACCAAGACATGCCTATTGTAATACTCGGCTCCTAAAATGGTTATAACTCTTAAAAGGGTTATTAAAGGTCTATAGTGTAAATATTTGTGGGTACCGTCCCCACCAGGGTTTTTTCCGTTAACAAGGTTTTCCTTGAGAAAAATACTGGGATTCATGTGTATGTGTGTTATTGTTGCATTCATTTTTTTAGTTCAATGTTTTGTTATAAGAAATAATTTTGAAGTTAACCTTAAATTATTATATATTGGCATCAACTAATTCAGCCCCCCACCCCCCCCCCTCCCTCAGTTGACTGGGTGAGTAGTATTCTAACAATTGGCATCAGAGCTTTTGGTCCTTAGTCAGGAAGCTTAATAACTCGAAGTAAAGATAAGGATGGCCTTATTCAGAAAAGAGAGTCCTAAGTTTGATGTAGAAAATTTTGACACATGGAAGGAGAAGATGAAGAATCATCTGATGTTTATGGGGTTGGAATATCGACTCATTACTTGGAAAGATTTACCCATCATAGGAGAGGAAGATCTTGAAACACTTGCGACTATTGAAGAAGAAAGGAAAAATTTTGTATGCAATGTTGTTGCAATGGAAGCCTTGGTTAATGCACTATATGATGGTTAATACCTAGAAGCCAGAGATCTAACAAAAGTAGGTGAGATTTGGAAAATACTAATTGCACTCTATGAATGAAATGAATACACTAAGAGAGACAATTTGTAGAATTGGAGAGCCAAGATGGAGACAATACAAATTAAGGATGATGAAATAATAAGGATGTATGTTCAAAGGGTATCTGAATGTGTGATTGGAATCAGAAACAATGGAGACACTTATACAAAAGATGAAGTCATAGCTAAAATTATGAGATATGTGACTCAAGCCTACAAACCCAAAGTTCTTTCTTTGGAGGAGACCATACCATAATACAAAGACTTCACCAAAGAAATGTTAGTCCAGTTAAACTAACTACCTTTGAGACCGCAGAGCTAAAGGATACACTACGTAAGGTCGACACAACATTTATAGAAACTACACATAGAAGTGGACCTATTGAAGCTAGATCTAATTGAGTAAGTAAGCACAATGAAGATCTTAGATAATATGTTGAAGAATGGGAAAAGATTAAAAGACTAGACAATCAGGTGGATGAGAAGAACATGGCCCTGATCACCAGAAGAGAAATGAAAGGAAAAGGTAAGTTTGAAGGGAAATTACCATTAAAATATTTTAATTGCAATAAGGTTGGTCACTTTTCATCTATATGTCCAACTAGAGTACCTAAGAATAGGCCTAAATATGGAAAATACAAGAATGATAAGGAATTCTACTATGCTAGTGATGGATCTGAAGATTTAGATGATGAATTCAATCATGTATTGGATTTTGTTGCTATCAAAGAAGAGGATCCTATCCATGAAGATAAAGCCTTAGTTTCTAATATTTATAAGAAAATTGATTGGATAATAGATATTGTATGTTCACATCATATGATTGGTAATAAAGATAGATTCATTCAGCTAAATAAGTTTTATGGTGGTGTTGTAAGATTTGGTGACACTACTCCTAAAATGATTGTTGGTAAAGGATGAATTACTTTAGATGGAAAGACTAATACTAACGATGTAATATTTGTGGATGGCTTAAAAAATAATCTATTAAGTGTTGGATAGCTTGTGGACAAGGGCTACAACTTATAATTTAGGGATGTCTATTGCTCTATTAGAGGAGCTAATGGAGAATTGATCGCATCTAGTACTACGACCAGAGGTTATATATTCTAGTTAAACTCTACTAAGGTTAGTTGTTTTATTTCAAAGATTGATGACAAAAGGTTATGACATAGAAGGTTTTTTCATATCAACTTTCGCAACATGGTAAAAGCATCTAATAATAATGCTATCAGAGATATACCTAAGATTGTGAAACCAACCAATACTACATGCAGAGAGTGTGTCTTGGGAAAGCAAACAAGAAGCAACTTTACAAGAAAAGGATAATCGAAAAATAGAAAGATGGAACTGATTCATACAAATCTATGTGGACCTACTCAGACCAGGTCATACTTTGGAGACATGTACTTTATTATATTCACTGATGACTGCTCTAGAATGATGTGGGTAGGATTCTTAGAGAAAAATTAGAAGCATTTGAAACTTTCAACTTTTATAAGGAAAAAGTTGAGAATGAGACGGGCTTAAAGATAAAATGTTTAAGATTAGACAAAGGTGGATGATTCACTTCACATGAATTCAATACTTCCAAGAGGAAGTTCTTGCCTAGGGGGGGAGGATGTGAGGCCTCACCCTAGACCCATCATAGCTTTTACATTATCATTATGGTAGACCTAGTAATTGGCTAGATGTTTTGACTAGTTAGTCGATTTTACTCCTTAGGGTCAGAGATTAGATTACAGTAGATGAGAATACACTACATTTTATGATGCTTTCTTTACTCACAATGTTGACTGTATGATACACTATGACTGACATAATGATGATTGATCTAGATGAAATACTGAGTTGAGCAATTGGGGAATTTATGTCGATAGGAGTTGTTAGGAAAATGAAATCAAGAAATGGATTAGGTTGAGGTGTTTATTTCATTTTGGGTTAAATACTAGGCGATGAATTATTGATGACTATTTTATGATATTAACGTGAATTCTAAATTATGGTATTTTGATTTATGAATGTTGGATGAAGTGATGGATTTTATACTCTTATGTAAGTAACTAGGAAATGGAGATTTGATTCGAATATGATATGATGAGATTTCTATTATGAATCAAAATGTTAATTACTTAGGGGAAGTTTAGAAGTGTCATGATGACATTTAATTTCAACTGAATTGGATATGCAATACGCTACATACTTAATTTAGTGAAGAATTGAATACTTCACGATGTGTTGTATAGATGAATGAATATGACATGCTGATAATGTTTAATTGCAATCAAATTATAAATGTATGCGATGTTTATGTTTGAATTTAATTGAATTAAGTATTTAAGATGAGTTGTATGTTGTGGATAATCAATTGTCATGTAATTTATGAATTTTCAGATGAATTACTTGATTACTAATGCTATGTATTTACATGTTCATTTTTAATTTCCTTGGACTACTGATATTGGAATTGAGTGTGCAGGGAGATAGGCCATGGAAATTCGGGGAATCATCACAGAGACTATTGTGAATATCTGTTGAGCCAAGGTTGCTTCTAGTGAGAAGCCAATAACCTCATTGTGATGTATTTATTTTGTAAAGTGTGATGCATGAATGTTTTTGATTTATATGTATTTGTGAATGTTATTTTTGATGAGAGAGCCCAAGTGGATATATACATGGCATGTGAAGTGTCTTTTTGTATTGAGTCACTTGACACATGTGTGTACATGAGGCCATGACATGTCCACTTGGGGATTGGTTGATCACTAATCTAGGAAGGTACCTTTAGGATACCCATTAAGACCATTTGATTAGAGAGCTTAGAGTGTTGTCTAATCCTTGAATTTCGAATTTGAACTTTGCTTGAACTTTTGGAGGGTTAAAAAGGCACCTAGGGGAGAGTTTTGACCATTTTTAGTTACCCCACTTGTTATACCATAGGGTAAGGGTCATTTTTCTCCAAAGGATAACCCTTGGTTGACCAAATGACCCATCCAAAAGTTGGTTTCCCAAGATGGACGAGAATCAACTTTTGGGACCAAGCTTTGGATAGGTCACCACCCACTTAGAAGGAAGTCCTCTTTCCACCTTTTTAGCTTACCATTGTAAGAGACCAAAATTGGAAACCTTGTAAGGGCCTTTGGGAAGACCACCCAATAGGAATGCAAGCCTTATCCATAGGAGAGTGTGTGGAGGCCTTTTTAGAGGGCCCTCTTCCTTTGGAAAAGGTTGACACCCACTCTCTAGATTTAGAGATTTTTGCCAAATTGGAGGACCTTGGATACTGGGAAAAGCTCATCTTCAATTATCTTCCTTTAGAATTGGATCAAGGTTGGTGGTTCACTTCTCTTAGTTGTTGAAGTTTTTCTTTCCTTTTCATGTTGAGAGAAAATGCTCTCTTGAATAATAGTTGTTGTATGCATAATGAAAATATGGATTCTTGTGGTGTTGTGTTGTGAATCTGTATGTTGTAGTAATGGAGTTATTTCTTTGTGATTCATGATTTTATGTAGTGTTCTTCTTTGTAAGCTATGAGAAATCTTGAACTTGATATGTTCATGATTTTCATAGCATTGTGAATGTGAAGTATTCATGTTGCTCTTGAACTTTTCCTTTGTTTTCATTTGAATTGTAGTGTGTTGTAAGGGAGTTCTCAAGGCCACACTCACCCTTGGGAGGGAAGAGTAGCCTTGAGGGTGAAGGGCTTTGTTGGGACATCCAAGAGTGTAGAGTCTCTCCTTGGAATGGAGAGGGATGAACATGGAAGTATGGGCTCCATGTAGCCATCTTTATTTACATTTTGTTGAATGGGGGTCATAAGGATTTCTTTTGTGGAGTTGTGTTGTAGAGAAGAAAATTTGATGAGGAAGCCAAGTGATGGCTTAGTTCCCATCAATAGATGTGCTTCTCCTCTTGGTTTAGTTCCACCTTCACCCAATGTGAGTTCATATGAGACTCTTTGTAACAAACTTGGGAGGGAGTTTTCATGTAGTTATGTCTTCATGTCCTTGTGTTGTGAGCTTGCTTGAGTGTTTTTCCCTTGTCTCTTGATGGTTCCCCAAGCTTGGGGGTGGCTTCATAGAAGCCTAGGTTGGGAGGTGAGCACTCCTTGGCCTATGCATTGTGTTTTATTGCAGGATTTTGGAGCCATGAAGTCTTCTTAGATGGAGATATAACCTTGTGAAGATTTGAAGATGATTTCTTTTTTGTTTTTGTGTTGGAATACATTTGTATTGAGATTGAACATTTGTAAGGATATCCATTGAAATCCATGAGCTTTGTAATTTAGTAATGGAGTTGTCTCTCCAAAGCTTGTGTTGCAATAGTGTTGTTGTAATAGTGTTGTTGTATTAAGTTGTGAGAATATGTTGTAAATCATGTGGTAGTTTCATTTATGATAATGTAGAAATCATGTTCTTGTGAACACATTAGTTGTTGTATAAAGTTGAATACAATATGTATAATGAAAATTTCTCAAGGTATTGAATAGTAATATTAATTGTGTTCCTTGAGTTTTCTCTTTTGAAATAGACATGTGAAGTTGATGTTGTTATTTAAAAGGAATAGTGTAATGGAATTTATTATGATGAGATGAATAATGTAAAGTTGAATTTTCATAACCTTGCTGAGGAAAATCTTCATAGTTTCATATGTATTGTATAGAGGAAGAAAATTGTAATTTCATGTTGAAAAGGAGAAAGAAGTTTAAGTTCAGCATAATAGTTGTTCTTTAGTTTACATTGCCTTGATGGACTCTTGTAAATAAATTTGTTAAAAAAATCCTGCTATATTATGTCCTCTAAGATTAAATCTATTCCTCTTAGATATCAAGTTGATTATAGTGAAAGGAAAAGAAAAATTTATAAAGAGAAGCAATGCAAAAAAATAAAATGAGAAAGAAAGCAAAATGGAGACCTACAAGTCTCTGGAATTTGTATGGGAAAATTTCCCATACAAATTCCATTGCCACAGTCATTATTTTACAATATAAATGATCTACTTGTTCAAATGAAAGGCAATATATAATAAAATATAAGCTTTCCTTCTCTAAGTAAAAAATATATATAATAAATAATAATATATATATATATATATATATATATATATATATATATATATATATATATATATATATATATATATATATATATATATATATATATATATATATATATATATATATATATATATATTTCTCCTCACACTTTCAATATTCTCAAAAAAAAGGGGCGCTCAGAATGTGGTACTGACTTAGCATTAATGAATATGTGTTTTCATTGGCCAACACACTTATCAATCAGGTGTACTTGGCTGCAAATTTTATCATTCCTTTGTAGTCACTTCTAAGACAAACCTATATCTTCCCTAGACTTGCGTGAGTTGTCCTTTGGAAATGCTTTTGGACTTGGGCCAAGTCTTTGGAATGGGTTGTGGTGGGACCCAAACCCCAAGCCATCACCCTTTCACCACTCCCCTAAGAAATCTGAGCAAGCTTTTAGGCATGATCATATTTCTTTGGTATTGGGACTTGAACCTATGTTTTTTTTTGGACCCTAAACTTTGCTCTTGCTTTATGCAAGCTCCTGCATTCCCTTAATTTACGCAGCCTCTCCTTTTTTATGTTCCCTCCCACAAGGCACGTGGGTCAAGGGGAAGTAGGTTAGGGGAGTAGGTTAGGGAATTTAGGAGGTGTTTGCTAGGGGTTAGGGAGAGAATAGATTAGTATTTAGTTTAGGTAAATTTTATTTTGTAGTTAATTTGTTTAGCATAGGATAAATTCCTTTATGAACTTTTATTGTTTAATTTAAGTTTGTTTGAGTAAATTTTTATTGTAGAATCTATTTAATATATATGTATTAATAATTAATATATTATAATATAATAATTAATTAATACTTTATTAATTAGTTATTATATTATAATTATTTATTAATTAATATATATATATGTATATGTATATATATATATATATATATATATATATTATATATATATATATATATATATATATATATATATATCTATATATATATATATATATATATATATATATATATATATATATATATATATATATATATATATATATATATATATATATATATATATATATATTACTTAATTAATATTATTTATAAAATATATTATTTAATGATATTTATAATTTAATTAATTAATTGACATTTTATAATTAGATTATCTATTTATGTCTCATATAATTATAATCATCCTTTAATTCGTTGTTATAACTTAACATATTTTGGATCAATATACATTATCTTTATAACTTTAATAAACAAGTTGATATTAGTTTAAGTATATCAAAATCGATAATCAATATTTATAAGAACATTATTTAAAGAATCCACTAGGCAGTGTTCCTATACTCTAAATAACCTATGTGATTACTAAAACAACGAATCGTTTGTTAAACACAATTAAGGAAACCTCCTAATTTTGAAAACCACTTGCATCATTAATAATATAAATTATGGAATTAGACCTCGTTGTCATCACCAAATGCCAATCGAGAATTGTTCATCCTAACCCTATTGTACTCGGTTACAACGTCAATTGAATATTTATCAACTAGTAACCTTTTGGAAACCAACGTTGGTAAAGGACTTATTCTTCAGAGTCTTTTCGAACTATTGTCAGAGTCACCTATCAACTTGCAACATAAACTTGGACTTAATTTACCCCTAAAAAAAAAAAAGTTGGTGTGGCATTAGAGTAAAATTTTATGGGCATGACACTTTTTGAAGAACATGGTATTGTGAGGCAGACATCAGCACCTAGGACACCACAATAAAATTGTATTGCTCAAAGAAGAGATAGAATAGTTCTTGATGTTGCAAGAACAATGTATTTAGAAGGAAAGGTCCCACATATGCATTGGAGAGAAGAAGTCAATACAGATATATATATATATATATATATATATATATATATATATATATATATATATATATATATATATATATATATATATATATATATATATATATATATATATATATATATATATATATATATATATATATATATATATATATATATATATATATATATATATATATATATATATATATATATATATATATATATATATATATATACACACAATGACTAGAGTAAAAAAAATAGAAGGTACATACAAGACACCATTTGAGCTATGGTATGGTAAGACACCTACTATTAGTTGTTTTAGAATTTTTGGAAATAAATACTACATTAAGAGAGATGAATGTATAGAAAAATTTGATTCTAGAAGTGATGAAGGATTATTCCTTGGAAGCTGATTAAAACTGTTAATGTGAGAGTAGATGAAAAAAAATTTAAGTTATAGAAAAATATTGTGGCCCTAACCCCTATGAGATTTCTTTTGAAAACATGAGTACAAATCAGAACAATATACATACAATAGAAAGTGAGAATGAAGCATGATATGATGGTTTGGAAATTGACAATGGCATAAGTGTGGAATTAAGGGAGGAAAGAACACCCAAATATATTCAAAGAAATCATCCTAAGGATCATATCATTGGTGATAGTAGAAAAAGAACCAGAACAAGATTGCACAACAAAGAAGAAAGGTCACAATCTACAAATTCCATCTGCTTGATTTCTCAAGTAGAACCACAGTCCAAAGAGAAGCCATGCAAAGATGAATCATGGATCATTGCTAGGAAGGAAGAACTAGAGAAGATTAAGAAAAATAACACTTGGGAATTGGTTCCAAGGCCTAAAGACAAAAATATGATTGGTACCAAGTGGGTATACAGGAACAAGATGAATGAAGAAGGCATTGATGTTAGAAACACAACACGATTGGTATGTAAAGGATATTCACAACAAGAAGGAATTTATTTTGAAGAAACCTTTGCACCTATTGCTAGAATTGAGGCAGACAGATTATTCCTAGCATATGCTGTCCATAAAAATTTCAAAGTGTATCAGATGGATGTCAAATAAGCTTTTCTTAAAGGAGACTTGGAAGAGGAAGTATATATTGGGCAACCTAATGGATTTCCTTTACTAGGGAATGAAGATCAAGTTTGCAGATTGAAGAAAGTTATGTATGGATTGAAACAAGCACCAAGGGCTTGGTATGAAATATTGGATAAGTATCTGATTTTGCTAGAATTCAAGAAGTGAAATCTTGACAACAATTTGTACCTAAGAATCACTGAAGAAGGTACCTTGATTGTTGAAGTTTTTGTTGATGATATTATATTTGGAGGAAATAATGATATGAGAAACAAGTTTGCAGAAGAAATGAAAAGTGAATTTCAAATATATATGATTGGGGAGATGAAATTATTCCTTGGATTGTAGATCAGTCAAATTAAAGAAGGGATATTCATATCTAAACCAGATATCTCAAAGAACTATTGAAAAAGTTTGGCATGGATGATAGTAAACCTGTCAGAACTCCTGTGTTAACTAGAACAAACTTTTATTTGGAAGATGAAGAAAAATAATGTACCTCAAACAAGATATAGATCAATAATTGAAGGTCTTCATTATCTGACACATAATAGGCCTAATATAGCCAATGTTGTTAGCATTGTTGTAAGGTTTCAAGAAGATCCTAAAGAATCTCATCTTATGGTAGTAAAAAGGATATTCAGATATCTGAAGGGCACAATTCAGTTTGGTCTATGGTATGATAGATGACAGGATTTTACATTTCATTCCTTTACTGATGTTGATCAGGCAGGGAATGTAGATGACATAAAGAGAACTAGTGGATGAGCATTATTCCTTGGTAAATGATTGGTTTCTTGGCTTAGAAAGAAGTGTGACTGCATTGCTCAGTGTACTACATAATCAGAATATGTTACAGAAACAATCACTTGTACACAGATCATATGGATGAAGCAAATGTTGAAGGACATTGGATTTTGTCTAGAAGATTCAGTCACTATTCATTGTGACAATACTAGGATGGTAAATATGTCAAAGAACCCTATTATACATTCAAAGACAAAACATATAGCAATAAATTATCATTTCTTTAGAGACAAAGTAGTAGAGAAGGAAGTAAAGTTAGAATATGTGAGTATAAAGGAGAAAATAGCAGACATTTTCACAAAACCTCTGACTAAGGATACATTTGAGGATCTACGAGGTAGGCTATGGGTCATTCCCCAACCTACCCATGAGTAATTGATGTTGGAATTGCATTAGTCTAGAAATATCAGAGCACTATTTCATTCTCTGAACTATATGCTTGATGCATCTCCTATGGGCACATATATATATTAAAATGAGTTACTCACAACTCTTGGAGACACCTTTTCCATTGATGTCAATGAGGGAGATAATGACACATGAAAAATACTATGAAAGGATCATGACGATTTGATGATTGATGAAGAGGATTTGAAAAGATGTTGATGTAGATATAATACATACATATTTTGGTATTTATGGAACTTAGATGTTTTCATCTATATTGCCATCAATGACAAAGGGCGAGATTGTTAGCATTAATGTTGATCATATTCCTATGGGGAAGTGTCATAATAATGATAGAGGTATGCTACATTGGTTATGTGTTGCATTCATGACAAAGTTTTTCATTGATGGAAACATATGCTATTGACTGGATTCTTCAGGATCCTGTAGAAGAGTTTGCAGAGAATTGTACAGATACCCTACAAAGAATTGGAATATGCACATTTAGACAAAGAATGATCATGATGTCCTAAGGAACCATCTTTGATCGCACACTCTTTTTAGCTAATTTGAAAGATTTATGAGTGGTTTACTAGCAGCTATTTCTTAGGAGATAAAAATTATGTTTTCACAAAGTTGATTGCAAGACTTTGTGGATAGAAAAAATGGTTGTTTAAGTGATGATGTGTGAACATAGGTTCATGTTGGACACAAGAGTGAGATCTTATTGTGATCATATGGTGTCACGATTGTACAAGTGGTGTCAACTATGGCATATGCATTGGAAAAGACCTATTTGAAGGCCGAATTGGAATAAGTTTCACATAATATGATATCCAAGCTTAATCAACATATATAAATGATTAATTGATGTAACTACTATGTTGTAACATTATAGGAAGTTCAATGTGTATCTTCACATGGGTCCATTTTTATTTTGTAAATAGGATTTATCCTATAAGCCTGACTTGAATATAATTGTACTAACTTGTATTTAAGGATTGAAATCCTTGGAAAATATGTGTGGTACTGCATATACGAGATGCAGAGGTTAATGCAATCTTAAGGCTGCATTGGATATTGTTCTAAGAACAATATTTGTTCTCTAAGGCACAAGGTGGAGCTTACTTGGTAGTGATTAAAGGTTGTAAGTAGTTTTAGAACATAATTATCTCAAATTTCAAGTTGCAAGGTTTGGAGAACCTGAGGGTGGCTTTACCTCTTAAATCGCTTGAGCAGGTTGATGTATTGTACACCCCTAACAGGGTAATTTCCTTTAATAGGACTGGACTCAATTCCTTTATTGGGAGATCACATTGTAAAAGGATCCTTACAGGGTCTGTCCTTTAACTAGGACCTACATATTGCAATACTCAGCTCCTAACATAGTTAGAACTCTTAACATGATTATTATACCTATAATGCAGATATTTCTGGGTAGCATCCCCACTAGGGTTTTTTCCCTTAATAGGGTTTTCCTTGAGAAATAATACTGGTCTACATGTGTATGTGTGTTATTGCAACTTTCACTTTTTCAGTTCAGTGTTTTGTTATAAGCAATAAGTTTGAAGTTAATGTTTAAGTAATTCTGTATTAACATCAACTGATTCACTCCCCCCTCTTAGTTGATTGAGAAATTGTTATTCTAACAGTATTCACATGTTCTTTTTACTTAAAATTTATTAATGATATTTAAAAATATATTTAGAGAGATATTAATATTTTTCTATAGAAAATTACATAGTCTATTAGATAAATTAAGATTTTATTGAAATATTTCTAACCTATTGAATTGTAGTTGGATTTATGGGGTGTTCACATCAAGGTAAAGGTAGAATGTAGTAGGTGATAATCTAGTTTGTTAAGATGGTCTATTAGATTATTTTTTATCGGATTAAATGAGATTTTTTAAATTACAACATAGTTATTATTTTCAATATTTATTTTATGCAACTGAATAATCAACTCTAGTAAAAAGTAAACATTGCACTTTATTATTTCTTGGGTGATGTTTGTTGTTTTAAACATAGAAAAATGTTAATTATGTTCAATCAAAACTCATTATAATTATTCTTTTAGACATGTTATTTGGTTGGAATTACTTAGATCTTTTCTCAACAAAAATAGAAATATACAAGAAAGGAAAGGATATTGTTTCACAATTTCTTTAGTTCTTATTTATTATTTTATGAGTTTATAATGAGTACATATCTGTGAAAGATAAATGACTTTGTTTTCTAGTAAAATAAAAACTAAAGTATTATATTTATAATTTTTAAAATAAACTAAATTAACTAACATAGTTTGGATAATACTTATTATTTTTGTGAGATTTTTAGATATTTAAATTTTTCATTTTGAATATTGAATGCAAAGATCCACAATGAATTCCTTGGGTCCTCAAGGACTCTAAGAATGGGCCTTTTTTTTTGTGATAATGAATTATATAATAGAGTTAACAAAGTGAATGCAACCTACCCAAGGGAAATAAGTTTATTTCAGTGTGAATAAATGAAATATTATTAGTCTAGCCAAGAAATGGTAATATACCAAACTATCAAAAGATTTGGTAAATCATAAAAAAGTTGTAAAACTCAAATTTATTGGTTGTGAGTGATAAAAAAATAGCTAAGAAATGGTAATGGCTTTGGTTGGTTTGACAGATCAAGAAAATATAGATGGTGTATAAAACTTTGGTATTAGGAAATCTAGAATATATTTATTACTAGAAGGGAATGGACTAAAGAAGTATATAGTGGCCAATGTTTTTGTACCCACAGATCTAATGCTATTAGAAGATTCCTATAAAGAGGATTGCAAATCAAGGTATATTATTCAAGATGGAGGTAAAGATCATATCATTCCCCATATTGAATGATTACATGCTTGTAAGAAAATATGACAAGCCATTCTAAAATTGTTCTAGAGTGCAATAGTGAGCAAGAAAATGATCCTTAGCAAGAAACTGAGAAACACCAGACAAAACAAGGGAGAAGGCATTGTCAGTTACCTCACCCAGGTTAGAAAAGTCAAAGATGAGTTATCAGCTATCAGGGGAAAAATATTATGATGATCTTGTGAGAACAACATTAACCAAGATCAAGAATTTAAACCTTAAGCACCACTCCATGTCTGCTAAGGTGGATTCTCTATAGAATTTGTTGGAGTCTGGCCCAAAAAATAAGGTGGACAAGGTTACTAATGAAGATGATAAAAATGTTCAGGATTTTCAAGCTAGAATAGAAACTATGGAGAAAACCATGAAAAAACACATGCAAGACTACAACAAATTTATGGGATTAGCTATGTATTATTTTATGACCATCAAGGCTGAGCTAGATGCTGGCTCCCCCAGTAAAAAACTAGAGGAAATCACTGAGAACTTGGAAGAGGAAGGCCCCAGAAAATGCACTAGATCAACAAGAAGGAAGAAAATTCAAGAAAGGATCCATGAACTCTCAGAGCTCAATGCAGTGATAAAGAAGGTATCTAAAACAAAGCAGGAAGCCAACGAGGCTTGCAAGGAGTTTGTCTAGGGCTCTGGTTCCTAGTATTGGCTGTATTTTTTTTGCTGGTCCTTGGCTTTTTTTTTTCTGGTTTTTTGTTAGTTATGGCTTTAGCAGACTAGTCTCCAGTCCTATCTCTTTTTAGTGTGCTTTAACGTCTATACTTTTATTCTAGCTTGTAAGGGGTTTTGGGTCCCCGTTAAAACCTATTTTTTCCTGCAATCAAAAACATTAACTGGGTTGTCCTAGAAGTGGTACATTTTTTGTCTAGGTAATTGATGGATGATGTGGTCAACCTAACTTGGATCAGCAATATCACTTACAAATAGCTTAGGTTGAGCCTTATTATTATTGACAATATTAGAGACTAGAAAGGTAATGATGATGAGAATATTTCTCTTTTAAGAAAGGGAAATTTTAAGAAAGGCTCAAAAAAAGGGCCTAACTACTAAAGAGAGAAGAAAAAGAGAGAATTGATAAAAAAAATAATTTTGAATGTAATTTACATTGACAATATATCAATCAATGTTTGAATAGGATAAACAGTAACAATAAGAAGAAACCATAAAAATAACATTCATGAATTATCTTTGGGGCATGTCATGTCACATGAAAAGAGTTATGATACTTTTTGAGGTACAAAGTAGAAGAGAGAGACTTCTAGATACAAATTGCTAACAAGTCCAAGTGTACTCCAATTGCGAGAGTGACAAACATAGCTCAAAGGGTTTCGGGATAGAACCCACAGACTACATAAGTATTACATGTGCCAGGAATGAGTATGAATCTGATTTTAGTATCTAATTATAATATTTAAGTCTTAATATAATGATACTATACAATAAATATGAACTGAATATTTCAAATACAAGATTGTTAGGGTGTGATAAATCATAGAATTATTCCCATTTCATGCAACATAATTTAGATTAGTTTTTTTTCACTAGTTAATCTCTATCTTGACCAGGGAAAACTTTGAGAAACCCCCTCCCTAAAAAAAGTTTAAAATCATGGCGAATCCTACATTATTTTAGGTCAAAAAAAATTATATTGTTGGCAAATTTTTTTAATGTGAAAGGAAAAAATATTATTTGTACCGGCGAGTTTTTTTCAATTATATTAAAATTCTATAAAATATTGGTGAATCTTTCATTATTGAAGAAAATCATGATGATAGCAACACATACCTAGAAATCATCATTATTTGATAGGGGTTTGGGGGAAATGTCCCCAAGACAAGGTCTAGGGGCAGCACCCCTAGCCTGCTCAAATAACTTTTATTATTTTATTAAGGTAATGTGAGTTAATTTTCTCTCTTGATAAGAGATAACCCTAATTTTTGTAACCATTTGATGACCCGAGATCAATGGCAGGAATTCTATTTCAGACAAAGGTTTTAAAGAACACAAAGATTCCCCCAAAAGTCTCTAGAATAGAGACGTGTGTCAAATCAATTTCGGGCCATAGTTTTAAAAGACATAAAGTTTCATTAAAAGTCTTTGGAATAGAGACACATGTCAAATCTATATACGTAACACGTACCCTAACATAAATTTTAACAACATATTGGCGAATATGGTTGTCAGTTACAATAAACTTTGGAAATTGTAGGTGAAATTTTTCAATTTATAGTGTCCAACAATTAATTTGATTGGCAATATTGTGAAAGAAAAGGGGAAAAATACATAAACCAATGGGCGATGGACTTGGGCATTCCACCCAATATTTATAAAGTTCAGGCGACACACTCTACTTGATATACACATTATACTCGTCAATTCTTAGATTGCTAACATGTGACATTCACCAAATGGCGAATATTCACCACTAAATTTTTCCCTGATCTTGACTAGTTAAGAGTCTACAACAGTTCTAAACTATCCAAAATCTATATTATTATAGTTACGAATCTTCTAAGCTCTTGTTTGGCTAGTATGAATATAGCCAATATAATTATCATTCAATTACAAATGATCCCTTCTAGGTCACTAATAATTCTTTTTAAATTCACTTCACTAGACTAATAATTAAATTGTTTTTAAACCTTTGATGAAGAAAGACATTTCTAGGACCAGTCATGTAAAATTTGTATTCAATAGAATAATTGACAAATCAATGAGCCTGGAATTGGCCAACCACACTTCAAATGATCATATAATAGACTATCAACCATGTAAAGTTGTATACATTAGTGAAAATTTTATTCAAATTGATATGACAAATTTTATGCAATTGAAAGACAGTTTCTAATTTGGTAAAACACACATAGATGGTTACCTTGACCATTTTGATTGGATAAAGAAGAGGTACCATCTTTAGCAATTAGAATTTCCTGCATCACCTATAAGATGATCTTATTGTATTGGTTCTTTCTCCATGGTTTCATTTTCTTTTTAAGCTCCTTAAATCACAATGAATGCAAAGTATCATAATGAATGCTTTGCAGGTTCAAGAAAACTAATTATATACCTCGTGTTATGATAAATGAATAGCAAAAAAACTTATTAAAAATTTAACATTTAAAATCAATTTTATTGCATCCAACATGATGATATATCTCTAAAACTACTTCATCAAACCCTATGAATTCTGAAAAAAAAACAAAAAAAAAAACATCATAATGAACAAGCTATTTTTCTTTGAGTCTTAGGTCTTAAATAAAGATATCTTTGGAATATTTCTTATTGAATCTTTTCTTAATGTCTAAATAGTTCCACATGAAATCCTTATTATCTTCACTACGAAAAGGCCAATCCTCAAATATTTTACTTTTGATTTGTTTAAGTGTACCCTAACTCTTGCCAATTAGATCTTGGAACTTATCTTAGGATATTTTCATGGAAATGGTGACCTACATAGTAATTTAAAAAAAATAAGATGACTTTTTAAGAAGAATCAATAATATATTATATCTTACATAGGAAATAATCCTCACTCCTATATTTCCAAAGAAACATAAAAATTTAAATAGATTAAAAAAAAAACACTAACATATTACAATATTTTTTCAAACCATAAAGAAAATCTAAAAAAAATCAAGCTTAGATAGATTACCAATAACTTCCAAAATTCCAAACCCAAGAAAGAAGAAAGACTAGATATATTTACTAGAGAAATAAAAATAATTATAAAAGCATGTTTAAATCCATCAAGAATCTTACAAATAGGGAAAATATTATTATTAAGGCTTGAAGAGAAAAAAGACAATGGAAATTTATTTAAAATTAATAATTGTATGAAGCTTGACTTATAAGCTTCTAATATCTTAGACCAAGGATAATTCAAGCCTATAAGTCAATGGTTATAACTAAGTTTTGAGTTCCAACAACATTGAGATAGTTGACAACTTCCTAGGAGTTAGCAAGAGTGTTATAAATCAGTGTGGTGTTCACTCTATGAAATATTGTACCATCATACTATTTTGCATTACTAATCATGACCAAATTAGATTCATCCTAGATAGGAAAGCACAAAATCCTACAAGCTTTTGTAAGCATAGCAAGTTCTTCAATGGTTATAAGAGAGCTCAAGCTCTTATTTAATGAAGACCAAGATCTCAAAGGATCATTTCACTTAATGTTTTCAAATTGTTTAATGTCTCTCTTGACTGAAAGTTTTGATAGACAACCCTATAATAATGCTAGAGATTTATCCTAATGAAGCAATTTCCATCAAATAGATCTAGAAATAAGTTATGACTGACAAATAAGAGAGAAGGAAATAATTGGGTGGGTGTTTAGGGGATTGCCTCATTCAAACATCTATTTTAGTCTTCCAGCCTCTACAGATTGCCAAATTAAATTTTGCTAAAAAGATATGACAATAAAAAGTGATAAATGATATATGCAATGACATGTAATACTAGATAAGGGAAACTAAACTATTTACAATTCAATAATAGTAGTGATATATGAAAAATAATAGAAACAAGAATTAATCCTAGTGATAAAGAAGTAATCAATTTAATAAAATTCCAAATAGAAGCTTCTATGTACTCTCAAAAGAATTTTAAATCTACAAAAAATATTTATCATTAAAAATTCACCATGTAGGAAACTACAAGTAAGAGTGTGATATTGCTATAAAGATTCAACTATGAATTTTTTTGAGTCAAACTCATTGACCCATGTCTCATGAGTAGTGGCTCACACAAACCCATCTCTCATGAGAATGAATGGAATGCTTAGCACTCAATGGATCTAGGTGATGCTCATATAAGTGAAGCATCGGGACTTCCTGAGAGGTCACCCATCCTAGTACTACTCCATCTCAAGCACACTTAACTACAAAGTTTCCTTCATGATTACATCCACTCTGATAGCAACACCATTTGCAAAACCTTCACCAAGTGTTTTTCCTTATGAACCCTTCTACAAGAACACTTGGTGAAGGTTTTAAAATGTGGTTGCAAGCAAAGTGGGTTTAACTATGGAGGAAACTTCGTAGTTAAGCGCACTCGAGTTGGAGTAGTACTAGGATGGGTGACCTCTTGGGAAGTCTCAGTGCTTCACCCCTGAGTATCACCTAGATCCAATTACTGCTAAGTGTTCCAATCATTCTCATCAGAGATGGGTTCATGTGAGCCACTACTCATGAAACATAGGTTATATCACAATTTGACTTACTGTAGAAAATATGTCCTACTTACATGTAAGAGCCTAAAGTATGTTGACCTAAGATCACAACTTTCAAAGCTTTAAAATTTATACAATATAAGCCAATTTGTTCCTTGTTCGTAGTTCAATGAGTCATGAACTCAATAGTCAAACAATAAGTTAAAACATTTACATAGTCAAAAATAAAATTAGTAAACGCCTCATACACTTGTCTTGGATTTCATATCTGTCTTCATACACTAGTCGATTATTAAAAGCTCTCAGTCTCCAATATGGGGAGTTTGAAGGGCATGAAAATAAGCCCAGTGCTTGTTGTTCTCTTGTTTCTCTTTACTGTCCGTGTCTCTGTCCGTGGCTTTGCTATTCTTTTGTACGATTCCTTGGTTTCGTTTCCCACAAATGTTTAATTCAGATCGTCTTTGTTGTAAAGCATCAAAGGCAAGGTGAACTGTGGCCACCAGTTGGATGGTTTTATTCTTGAAATCACTGTAATGTCATGTTTAAGGCAAAGCTCGTTATTTATCCACTTCAATGCCATAAATTTGATTTGAGTAAAGGTTTGAAATATACAAGGAGATAATTCTTGTTTTAATGGGCCTAATCAAGTTTCCATAAGATTCGATGGTCCTAGTGTGAGGGATAATTTATTGGACACTTTAAAATCCACAGTTGATCTTCTTGGGATGAATCCATTAGGTAAGGTTTCACTTAAAGATATGTTATTTAATGAAAAAGACATTCTTTAATCAATGGATAAGATTGAGGTATTTAATTTGTATCAAATCGAGATACAAAAAAGTAACACTCCATAACTGATCTTTTGTATTTTAATAATATATCAATTAGATAATATTTGACATTTGACCATGAGCTTTACAATATTATATTTGTTCCTTACTCATTCGATATCCAACAATAAATATGATGAAGGGTGCTCCCCTTAATACCACAAACACATAACAGAAATAGAGAAACAACAACAATAATGTGCAAGAACAGAAAATTGGCTTCTTATTATCTCCACAAATGTGGAATTACAAACTTTCAGAATTACAATATGCAAAGCCACATGGGCATTCCCTTACAATATTCTGTAGGACAAAGCCTCGAATCAATACCCAGATCTACTACCTAGAACTACCCTAGACAACACTACGAGCCTTCTTTATATAGGCAATTTCCACCGCCCGAGAAGGTTCTAGAAATTTAGCCCTTAGGGCCGACCAAACTTAGAATTATTTTATTTTACAATTTATTACATCAAAGTCGGCTCAAAATGAGTTTTGAAACCCAAACAGAAATTTTGAAGAAAAATTATTTTTCGCCATTTCACGTGACCCAACTTCCGAAGACCATAAGTCATCACCCGTTGACCCGATTGGCTATTATAACCCCATTCTGGAAATGCCACGAAGTGCTCTATAGGCTTAACTCATGCAAAGCACCCATCACCCAAATTTTTGACCTCATTCGGGGCCTCTAAAGCCTTCAAAACAGAGTTTGAAGTTTCTGTACCCTGCTACCAATACCGAAAATCTTCATTATCTTCAAAACTATACCTAATCTAGCCATGAAACTTTGTTGGCAGGCTGATATGACCGAGATGAACCTCCATATTTGAAATCAGAACATTCTAAGATCATAAGACCAACTTACTAAAAATAGCAAGTTTCCATAAATAGTAGCTCTGCACAAGATAGCCCTTATTGAATACAAAAATAGAAATATTTTTGGGTGATGCAAGATTGCTCTTACACCCAGGATGCTCCTGCATCAGAATACCATATCAACATATTGAATCATCAACATGAGTCTTTTAGAGGAGTGACAGGTTGTTTCTATTTCATCCTCTTCATCATGTTCAAGTCTTTTTTTTGTGTTTGTTTTTGGGTCCACTCCTATAGGTAATAGGATGGGTGGGGACCTGAATCATCATGAGACCAAGAGCTACAAGAGGTGGAGGGATGAGAAGGAGGTTTGGTAAAAGATGCCAAAAGAAGGGCTTACTACTTCCATGGAGAAACTGCATGGTTTTGATGAAGGGGTTACCAAGAATTTTTTTGACATTTGGAAAGCTAGCACTATTTCTATTGGGGGGATGGATGTCAAAATTACAAAGTATCTCATTGCTGATGTTTCGGGCCTGGGCTCAAAATGGATGAAATTTTATAGGGACAAGAAGATCTCCTACAATCATATTCATCATTTTCCTAAGGATGAAGAGGAAGCTAATAATCTAGCCAAAGACACTGGGGGTTGCTATGATGTCGTGAACTTCAAGGAGATCTAGTCCAAGGTGATGGTCGAGATTATGGAGTATATTACCCTTGATGGGAAGAATAAACAGGGCCATTCTTACCACTTTTTCCTTCTCAATCACTTTAGGCATAAGGTTAGGGTTTCTTTTCCCTTTTATTTTCTTACTTCCCATAAATAGAGCATTTTCAAGCATAAAAGAAAAGAAACTAAGCTAATTATTCACAAAGGGCTTATCCTTCTCCTTGTTGATCATATTAAAAAGAAGACAACTTTTAGCCCTTCTTCTCCCAAGTTCCTAGGGGAAGGGTCCATCAGTCGGTTGGCCAAAAGAGGTAGGGAGAAAGCGGTTAAGGAGGGCTTGTCTCTTAAAAAATTGAAATTTGAGAAGAAAAGTGTTATGGAGATTGAATCAAAGGGCGCTAGTGTTGGGGGTTTCTCAGACTTTAAAGGGACTATTCTGAATAATCCTAAGACTGACAACAAGGAATCTTTTTCTACTACTGATAGTGATAGAAAAGCAGGGGGGATTACAAACATATAAGTTGTGCTAGATATGGTTGATTAGAATGAACCTAGTGGTCAGAAGGTCCCTATCCTGGTTGAATATGCCAGTTCATTGGACCATGATGTCCCCATTTCTCTAAACAATGCAACGGCTACTGAGGAGATGTCAAATAAAAAAGATAATGATGTGAGAGGTAAGGAGACTCTTCTGGAAAAGGATATTTTGTCCTCTTCGAGAACTACCCATTTCCTAAAAATTGTTGATATGCAGGAAAGGAATGTTTAGCTAATTAAAGAAGATATGGAGGACAAAATTTACCCTCCTTTTGTTGTCATGCAAATGGCCAAGGTGATTTCCATATATTCCTTTCATCTCGTCAAATAGTTTTTTCATGAGATAAAAACCTTGAGCCTCAACCTCAGATCCCTCTCTGCTAAAGTGGATTTTATTCAGGAATGATTGGGTTCTAGGTTTGATGGTATGACCGATGCTAGGGAGAACAGGGATGATGGGAAGATGGGCATGATGTAGGATAAGATTAACAAGATGGAGACCACTCTCAATAAGATCTTGATGGATACCAACTAGTTTATGGGTATTGCAGTTGATTGCATAAGTAACATGAAGAAGGAGTTGAATGTTGGATCCTCTATTAAAATTGATGATACATCCATTGAAGCTGAGAATCGGTCTGACCCTGGAAAATGCACTAGATTTTCAAAGAAGAAGAAGATCCAGGAGAGGATTTTGGAGCTCTCCAACCTCAATGTGGCCATCACTAAAATGTCCAAGGCTAAAAAAGATATGGATAGAACTCTGTTGGAGTAAGCCTAGTTCCTTTTTTTTTGTTTTCTATTTTTTCTTTCTTTGTGTCTTCATCGCTGGGTTTTGTTTTTTGTTTACTGGTTGTAGGCTAGTTTTTTGTGGTGGGTTTGGGTCTGCTAGCGGACTAGTTTTCTAGGCCCTGTCTCTTTTTGGTGGTTCTAATCAGTTATCCTTTGTAACTATTTTGTAAGGGGTTTTGGGTCCCCATTTAAAACCTATTTTTACTAGAATTCAATAACATATTGGATTATCATATTTTAGCAACACATTTTGATATCCAGCCATGGCCATAAAAGCATACAAACATAGATTGATATCAATGGTAACATACTATTAGATAATAGAAATAATCTCCCATATATAATTATTTGACATTAACAAAAATACACAATGCAAGTAACTATTTTCTAACTATTTTGTATTGATATCGATCTAATACATTATTTGAGGTCCCTATTTTGTAACAACCCCCCTTAAGTGTAACTTAGGAACTACAACAATGTAGTAGAAAAGCTTTATGGGTCCTGGTAACTAGGCCATGTTAGGTGCCCATGTACAACAACAATGTAATCTCTCATAACCAGAGAAAAGGAGAAAACCCAGTGGGAGAAAACTCCTCTTCGAAAGAGAGAACCTGAAGGTCTAAGAAGCCTTCTAAAATATGTCTTGAAATCATGAACATGAACACTACTGAAGCATAACAAATCTGTAGGCAAGTGTTGAAGAGTGATCTCATGCAATATCTAATGATCTCCTCTGAAGAAGATGATGATCAGGAAGACAACAATCTATATGAGTGCTCCAATTGTCACTTCTTCAACATTGATTAGATGTCAATAATAGCGATAGCATATGTCGATCGAGGATATAGATGACACATGAATTTGCAAGAGTGATATTCACTACATAACCAATGATGTTATTTGAGTGATACCATTATCACTTCTCAAATTTATTGAAAATGTAAGTGAAGTAGTCTTAAAGGAATCCAAGGGTGTTTCAACACACTTCAAGTGAAACCAAGGAACTTCCCCTAAAAAGGAATGCAAGAGTGTCTTAGTGAACTGCAAGTGATACCAAGGAGGCCTTAGCATGAACAAGAATAGTATGATACCCCCCTACAATTTTGACTTGGGTGAGGATTGATAGATCCATGAGAATGATGTGTCACCATGCTATGCAGAAGGGACCAAAAGTATATTTAACTAAGAAAAGGGTGTGTGTAATCAAACTACTCACTCGCATGAGGAAAGAATATCAGTAATTTTTCTATTGTTGTGGAGGAACTCTCACTTTGCTAAAGTTGTGATTGGCAAACAAAGGCTCTACACAACCCCACATGACATTTTATAATTCAATGCAAGTACAAATAGTTTTATGACACATCATGTGTGTAAAATCCCCAAAAGACATAGATGGACACTAGATCTAATGTGTCTACACAATATTACTTACATAGGATGCTCAACTGATCCAAAAGATATCTCAATAAAAAAAATTGAAAATAAATTGCAGCAAGGAATAGTGCATGAAATCACCTTTGTGACGATGCTCGCCTATTAGGGCT
This sequence comes from Chamaecyparis obtusa, assembly GCA_027943335.1. Lineage (NCBI taxonomy): Eukaryota > Viridiplantae > Streptophyta > Pinopsida > Cupressales > Cupressaceae > Chamaecyparis > Chamaecyparis obtusa. The sequence goes on along the minus strand of BSBK01010616.1, from coordinate 47,866 downwards.
GAAAGGTGAAAAATTACCCACCCCTCTTAAGTACCCAGGGCCAAGGGTTTGGTCCTCCATGGGACCATCAACTCATCATTGCAATAAAGAGTGCACCTCCTAGATGGAGAGGGCCCAAGAAGAGCTGAGATGGTGGTTGGGTTTGACGGTGGCTCTACATGCAAACCCCGATAACCACCAAGAACCAAAAGTATGGACATCATGAGGTAAATAAAGTTCCATTTGAAGCAATTTTGAAGCACATGCAGAGCTATGAATTTCTCTATGTGACCATGGACTACAGAGACCACTAGCTTTAATAAGCATAGAGGAAAGATGCAAGGATGATCCAAATTGGTGTCAACTTGTAAATAATTAATTAGTGAGATAGACAAAAGAGATCCCATTGCCGACTGAAACATTAAGTAGGCCAACTAGGAGTTAAGATGCCTTGAAAATCTGAATGCAAACCAAAGCCTAAAAAACCATTAATAAAAGTGGCCAAACATCAATCATAAACTTCCATAATAGATGAAATCATCAGTAAAATTAATTGTGGACTCTCACAAAAGGTAGAAGTCGATATCCAAATAGGAAACACAGGCCAATGAAATTAAAATAGATGATGATACCACCTAATACGATACCAAGTATTTTCCAACCTAATAGGATACCAAGTATTTTCCAACCAAAGAGAAAAATAATTCTCTCCACGTTGGCTTGCTAAAGAAAAGTGATATCAGTATTAATTGAAATGGCACAATGATGCTAAATGTCTAGGCCAATGAAAATGGAGAGTACACTGGTCAAGATGATGTGACATCTCAAATCCATCATGTGTGAGATTGGCAACCACACTAAGACTGACCACTGACAACACACATCTATTTGGCAAGGCTGGCCTCTGAACACCAAAGAACCCATGATAAAAGATAAGGCCTCCATGTAACAAAGAAGCCACAAAGTTGTGCACAACAAAAGGCTTTGTAAAGATTAATTACTAGTAAGTGATAGATGGGCTAACTTGAGGGCATGAGGTAGGTCACCAGGAGCCAAGAATGGGCTTTGATCTATGCTCCAAGATGGATTCACCACAGCAAAAAGTCACAAGCATCAATCATTGACCATGTTAGTCCCATGGCTAAATGAGAGCCTTGCACCATGTAGTTGTTGCACATAGACTCAAAAGGCTTGATGACTATCAAGAAGAGCTGGGCCAACTATGCTAGCTTCAAAATAAAATAAAAGGTCTTTCTATGGCCAACCAAATGCCAAAGATAATGTGAGTTGTCCATGTCAGTTGGTGTCTCTAGACTTGTGCCAATCACTATGCCAAAAAAAAGGACTATACACTATTGGAGAAAATTATGCATTCAGATCATGAGCCAAGGATGGGTATTTGATAGTATAAAGTTTGAACTTTGGAGTAAAAGTATGTTGGTCAAAGAGAATGGATAATCGCAATCATAAAGGTGAAAATAAATGGTTGTAGTGATCTCCAAATCAATACAGCCAACTACTAAAGGAAAGAATTAATCTATGCCAAATCTGTCCACCTGTGAATAGTCAGTGTGCCAACTACTCTAAAAAAATTTGTGCCTTCAAATCTCTTGTTGCCTCCAATCATTACGCCACCTACAAATCATCCTTATGGAACCACATTTTGCACATGCCACACTATGAAAAAGTGAACGAATGTTGACCAGGCATTAACTACCAACCTCCATAATGAATATGATTCTATGAGAGGAAGAACTGGGTTCTATGAGGAAAGTTGGGATGATATACAAAAAAACATGCACAATAAACCACATTGCCTCACATCCACTAGATTATTACTGATTTTGGAGATTAGATCAGAAAATATGAAATCTGTACTTTAAGCTAACAACATGGAAATGAAACTAAGAGTGATGGTAAAAGACTTCAAGCCAAACACATCACATAAGGGACATATCAGATCCCTCAATGCAAAACTTTCCAATAGACAAAACATAGAGCGAAGGCAATAAACTACATTTGCAAACAACGAAATACTATGACCTGACTAATCCAATATTTCTAAAAAAACCACTATAGATTTTAGCTGCCACAGATCAATGGGACCTCAAAACTATGAAAAACTAAACTCTCAAGAAGGACTGGAAAGAGCTGATAGACTATAGACTCTGATACCATGTTAGGTTAGATTATCCTATACCTAGGAGCTAGTCTATATTCATCCTCCAGAAGAGAGAGAATCAACATAAGAAGCTATATTGAAATAAGCTAATGAGATAATGAGGTATTGAGGTGTTTACAATGGTATAGAGGCTCTACTTAAATAGGTAAGAGTAGATAGGTAGAGTGGGCAAGGTTGAGACAAGTGTCTCAACCTGGACGAAGTAGAGTTCTGATAGAACTCTACAATATCCTCTTAAGATGAGTTAGACTCCAAATAGGACTCAATGATATCCATCTACCTAATAAATGTATTGACTTAAGAAAACTTAATTGAAGAGTAAATAGTAACAACTATTTACTCTAACAATGTCATTAACACAACTCAATCTAACCAATTTTATGGATTTTAACTTCCCAATTAATTTTTTAATGAAAGAGAATACTTTAGGTATGCAAGATGTCATATTTTACTTAAAATGATATCCAAAAAACTTATTAATACCCTGTTAGCACAAGTAAAAAAATCCATGGTTACATCATGTTTCTTGTGCCTCTGCAATTATTTTTCCATTTTTCTAACTAGACCCTAGGCAAAATTTCAAAAAAAAAAATCTAGCCATTAGAGTTGAAAGCCCTAGTGTGCCCTGGTTGTAAATCTATTTTTGTGTTACTTTTTGGGCCACTTAAAATCTTATAAAGCATGTGCTTTAAATTTTTATCACCCCCAAGAGGTCTTCCCTTTAAATTTTTCCTAAGTCTTAGCATCTGGTGGTGATTAATATTTCCTAAGTCCCAGCGCTTAAAATTTTTCTAATGTTTTTGGCCTTTATATTTTTCCTGGGCATAGACTCTCTGACATAATCTCAATCTAACGGTGGGCATATGTTCTTATAGAGTGTATCAAAGGCATCCAATCTTAACATGGCCATTGATTCTCCTTTATAGCGTAGCTTTTCAAATGAAGCGAATCCACTACTACATGTACACAAATGGCGGTCTTTGATTGGTCTAAATGATAATGAGTTGGAGCTTATCAGAGAGGCCTGATGATAGAGATTTTGATCAACGGTCGGCACATGTTTGCATGGAATATTCTTCCTTCATGTGATCTTGCACCCACCATCCAATTAGGTACTGGTGGATAGTGGGTCCTGTGTCAGAGGTGACTGGGTGATGAGCAGAAAATGGTGTGTTGACATGTGGTAGGATTTCAGGTGGGCCCAACGTTATCAAATAACTTGGCGAGTTGGTGATGGCATCATTTTTTTTGGTTTAAAGTTTAGCAGCTCCGATGAAGTTCTATGTGTTTGTTCATTCATGAAATAATCTGGCAGGGCTCTAAGTCTTTTAGAGAATATGTGAATGTTTGTATTCACTGAGTCTCGAAGTAAAATAGCGAAGCTCCAAAAGGATCTTGCAAACTGGCAACTGAGGTTTTCTCTCTGATTCACCAAATACAACTCAGGGTTAATATGACATTCAACGATTCAATGAAATGTTTTGTTCACTGAATCACTTAGCTTAACCGTAGTTAAGAAAAGAATTAAGCAACTTAGAGTTTCCCTTCAGTCGTGTATTCATAGATTATCAGAGGGTTAAGTTTGCCGAGAAAAAGTGGGACCATCTGCCAACATGTTGCTGATGTGTCATGTTTTGATTTGCCAAGCTGTATAGTGATAAGGATTATCTAAGTAGGCCCGAAAGGTGCTATGAGATGCTAGTATGGATGATCTAATAGATGGTGTAGGATCTCATAGGGTCTGTTAGAGCTATAAGATTATAAGACCACCGTCTGATCTAGAGCTTATAAAAAGTGGGTCCAACTTGCTACGTGGTGCCTTTTCATCACCGACGTGGTCAAATTTCACTGGTCGAGGAATTAATGAGGTGGCAAAGGATTTTAAGAACATTTTGTTGACTATTGAAGGATAATTGTGTGCCACCCGATCTACCAGGAATAAAATAGATCAATGGTCACGTTTAAAACTTTAGCTAGTTACCGTTTTCATTTGAATTCAAATTTCTTGCAGGGTTTTTGCTAGGGTTTTGAGCCAGTAAGTCATATAAAACAAAGTGGTGGCAATGAATTGATTTCGTCAGTACATTTTGCAGTTGGGGAAGATAGTAGAAGGTTTGAATTATGGTGAGAATCTGATTATGTTTTTAATGATGTCATACCAGTTGAATTTCAAGGTCAAATAAATTGCAGAAAGGCATTCATTGTAGATGGACAACAAGGTATAAAATTACATTTGTTGAGAAGGAGCCGAGGATAGAATTGAAGACTAAAAGTGTAGATAGCTCATCTACCAAATATCTCATCTATTTTAGTGGTGTAGTTATTGTAAACCCTTTGGGGTTGTTGTAAGGCTTTTGAGGATAATTTTTGTAAACCCTAGAATGATCGGTGGCTTGTTGCATCCCATTGTATAAAGAGATTTTTCATGATCATTCTGAGGAGATTGGGAGTTTAGGTGTTAAATAGATAGAATTTCTGAAACCCTAGCTTTCAGTCAAGGATTGTAAATTTTGGTATCATTTTTATCAAACAATAGAGAAGAAGTACAGGTTTTTGTTCTTATCTTGCAAGCTCGCTATTCAAGGTATACTGTATGCACATGGTGAAAGGTTATACTTAATACAAATCTTAGATCTTTGTCTCTCCTATGTTTTATGCTGTGAATCTTTAAATCTTTTCATAAGGTTTATATGTATGTATTGATACTTTGAGTTCCAACCTATGGTTAGATTAAATATTGCTCAAAGTGGAATATGTGTTCATGGAATTTATATGAAGGATTCTCATAAGTAGAAAAGAGTTGGGATATTTATGTTTATGTCTAGAGGCCATTTCTTCTTCAGACACCATTGTATTCATCTTATTCCCTGATATTTCACCCAATGGATAAGGCATTGGCCTATATTTTCCTATCTTTGTGTTGAGAAGAGCTATTCAAACTTTGTAATCCCAAAACATTAAATCATTACTAGTCTTTACTTTTATTTACATTTATCAGTTGTCCTATCTAGTGATGGAGACTCAATGAACAATAGGTTGTTGTTTAGTAGTTTCTCACTGCTATTTGTTGTAAGATCCAATATTCAAATAAGGAGCAGAGTTAACACTATTGGATCAGGTGCACCTGCCTTGGTTTTACAAAGCTAGAAGCAGAAGATTGTAGTCTTATCCCTATAGTTGGTCCAATTGCTTATAGATTGCTCACATTTGGAACTAACCAATCCTTAACATCTATCATAAGCATATTGGTATCTCATGGAGTGTAAAATCCTATCCAAGAACCAATAAAATGGTGACTCTGCTGGGGAAAAGAACATGACATTGAGATAAATCAGTTCAAAATCACTGTTTATACTACAAACTTTCAATATTTCATTACCCAGATTGATTATGCCCATCTGAGTCACCAACAAGTTAGTGACTCTACTAGAGAATAGAGATTATAGTCAAGAGAAAATAGTACAGGTTTCAAGTTGAGCTGGACTCCTAACCTACCTATTTTCAATCAGTTGATATCTCTGGTGTTATAAATCATTATAAATAATGTGGGTATGAGTAGAGCTTTGACTCTTGGCTGACTTATTATTTATCCAGTGGACTTCATTGAAGAGTATAAGAGTCGGATTTAAAAGTTTTCAAATTATCTCACCAAATTGTGAGTGGTGACTGTAAACATCTCTGTAACTAGTGCTTTAAGTAGAATATCACTACGAGTTTCAAAAAAACAAGGTCTTACAGTAAGGAAAACCCAAAGGAAAGTCTGCAGGGTGGGCTTCCTACCACATCTAGAAGAAGCCAGGTTAGGAGAGAAAAAGATACTAATGATATGTCTCTTACCTAGAAGTAGAAAGGAAACTCAAGATAGGGAAGTATTGCTCCTCCTAGTTAGGAGGGGAATGCCTCAGAATATGAGAAGGCAGTCGATCTAGGCCTAAATTAGTATGAGGATTATTACTCCCCCACAGAAAGAGAGGGTGAAAGATTACACCAAAATAGGAGGATGAATCCTAATAGACAACATGAAAGGGAGGGTAGATCTAGAAGTAAAAGTAGAAGTGGTCAAGACTTTCTCCCCACTTTTACCCTTGGTTCATCATTACCCCAAGGTCTTCATGAATCTCAAGGTCAGAAAGAAGATCCTCAAGAACAATAGATTGAATCTGATACAACTTTGCCTAATTCTAAAGAAATATTTGAGAGAGTACATGAATTAGTGAGAAGATTCAAGGGATTGGTTTAGAGCTTTGCCACATGGTAGCATAGGTTCATGGGATCAGCTTAGGCATTACTTTAAGGAACAATATGGTGATAAAACAGATGAGGTTTTTATGTTGAATGAATTCAATAACATAAAAAAGAACTTCAATGAGGATGTTGTTGAATTTAATGTCAAGTTTCAAAAGGCCATGCATAAATTGTTACAGGTCATTAGACTAGATGATAGGGTGTGTCTTGTCACATATTTAAATGATTTTGAATCTAAGATGGGTTACCTTTTGAGAGATAAAAATCCAAGGATTCTTGTTGAAGCTTACAAGCTGGCTATGAATATAGAGAGTAACCGGAGAATTTCAGGAAAGTTGGGAAGGAGAGAAGATAACAAGTCTCCTTTGATGAATAGAAAGGATCTAGTAAATCCTCAAGGTGTGAAGCCTAAAGATGATGATAATCTAAAGAAAATTCTAAAACCAATAAAAGATCTGAAGCCTAGTGAAAGTAGAAATAATAAGGCAACAGGAGGAGATAAGCCTCCATTTAATAATTTTAACAAATTGCCAAGAATGCAGAATTACCCCTACAATACTCAATGGAAAGATGGGAAGCCTTTTATTCCCGAGAAAAGAGATAAACCAAATGATAGGAATCTTGATCCATTGCAAAGAAATTCAATCAATATAGTGGAAAAGGTCCCATGGTGATGAAGGATGCTCCCCTTAATACCACAAACACATAACAGAAATAGAGAAACAACAACAATAATATGCAAGAACATAAAATTGGCTTCTTACTATCTCCACAAATGTGGAATTACAAACTTTCAGAATTACAATATGTAAGCCACATGGGCATTCCCTTACAATAGTCTGTAGGACAAAGCCTCGAATCAATACCCAGATCTACTACCTGGAACTATTCTGAACTGCCTAAGACAATAATACAGCCTTCCTTATATAGGAAATTTTCCACCACCTGGGAAGGTTCCAGAATTTTAGCCAATAAGGCCGACCAAACTTAGAATTATTTTATTTTACATTTTATTAAATCATAGTCGGCTCAAGCTAACCTTTGAAACCCAAACAGAAATTTGGAAGAAAATTATTTTCTGCCATTTCGGGTGGCCTAACTTCTGAAGACCATAAGTCATCACCAGTTGACCCGATCAGCTATTATAACCCCATTTTGAAAATGCCACGAAGTGCTCTACAGGCTTGACCTATGCAAGCACCCGTCACCCAAATTTTTGACCTCATTCGGGGCCTCTAAAGCCTTCAAAACTGAGTTCAAAGTTTTTGTACCCTGCTGCCAATACCAAAAATCTTCAATATCTTCCAATATACACTTGATCTGGCAATGAAACTTTATTGGCAGACTTATATGACCAAAATGAACCTCCAAGAAAGAAATCAGATCATTCTGAGCACATACATAAATTACCAAAAATAGTAACTTTCCATAAATAGTAGCTCTGCACAAAATAGCCCTTATTGAATATAAAAATAGAAATTTTTTTTTTTTTTTGCTTGATGCCAGATTGCTCTTACACCCAGGATGCTTCTGCATCAGACCCCTAGGGTAATTTGAGAAGTGACCCTGTCACGACTCAGGTGTGTAGAGGAAAACCAAGATGGCTAACTTCCTCCTTTGTCAGCCATGATGAATCTTCAACAGGTCATCCTTTCCACTTGACCAGATATTCTTCATATGTCTTGTTCCTTGTGCTTCTGCCAACATGACTGTCCAGTATATCTTCGATCTCCTTAGTGTTTGAACTAGTTGTTGGAATACTCCACTGTGCTACTGTGATCTCATCTTCAACACCTCCTTCATGATACTCTATCAGATCTGAAATGTTAAACACTAGTGAAATATTTAGCTCAGTAGGAAATTCTACCTTATATGCATTTTCTGAATCATGTTTCTTCAGTATCCTACATGGTCCAAACTTCTTCATTTTCAGCTTGTTATATGTACCAACCGGAAATCACTCCTTCCGCAAATGAAGCATGACTTCATCTCCAACCTGAAATTCCTTATGCCTCTTTTTCTCATCTACCTTAGCCTTATACTGCGCATTCATCTTGGTAATATGCTTCCTCACCTCCTCATGGATGTTCTTCAAGTGTTCAGCAAAATCCTCAGCTTCAGCACTACTTATTTCTCCTTTATCTATCTTTCTCAATTCAGATGCATTTCTTGGACTACTTCCATATACAATCTGGAATGGTGATTTACCAGTGCTTCTATTGATAGAATTATTGTATACAAATTCCACCTGTGGTAAAATCAAATCCCATCCTGTTGGCTTATCTCCAACCAAACATCTCAGCAGATTTCCCAAACTTCTATTCACCACCTCTGTCTGTCCATCAGTCTGTGGATGATGTGATGAACTGAACTTCAAATCTATCTTCAACTTCTTCCACAATGTCCGTAAAAAATATCCAACAAACTTAGTATCTCGATCTAAAACTATGGTCTTTGGCAAACCATGTAGTCTCACAACTTTTTTGAAAAATAATTCTGCTACATGAACAGCATCATTAATCTTCTTGCAGGGAATGAAATGTGTCATCTTTGAAAATCTATCACCCACCACAAAAATTGAATCATGTCCCCGCTGAGTTCTCGGTAAACCAAGAACAAAGTCCATACTGATATCCTCCTAAGGCTTCTCTGGTATAGGTAATGGTTGATACAACCCTATATTTTGCTTCACTCCTTTCGCCATCTGACATACTTTACAACTCTATACAAACTTCTTCACATCTTGCTGCAACTGTGGCCAATAATAATTCTCACTAACTAAACCATGAGTTTTATCATGACCAAAATGTCCAGCCAATCCTCTGCTATGCTTCTCCTTGATGAGATTCTCCCTCATAGAAATTCATGGAATGCACAACTGACTCCCTCTGAATAGCATATCATCATAGATGATGAAATCCAACCATTTCATCCTGTCCTGAGTAACAGGTTCTGTACAAGCTTTCCAAGCTTCACCAAAATCAGGATCCTCTGGATACAAATTCTTGAGTTCCTTAAACCCAACCACTTCAATCTGCATTTCTATCAGCAATAGTTTCCTTTTGCTAAGAGCATCTGCAACCCTATTAGACTTTCCACTCCTGTGTTTCAAAATAAATGTATAACTTTGTAAAAACTCAACCCATTTCAAATGCCTTTGATTCAATTTTCCTTGACTATTCAAATATTGCAAAGCTTGATGATCAGTATACAAAACAAACTCCTTAGGAAGTAGATAATGTCTCCACTTTTTTAATGCCTAAACTATAGCATAAAATTCTTGATCATAAACAGAATATTTCATCTTGGCATCATTTAACTTCTCACTGAAATAAGCAACAGGTTTACCTTCTTGGCTCATAACAGCTCCTATTGCAGTACCACTAGCATCAAAATCTACTTGAAACACCTTATTAAAATTTGGAAGTGCTAAAACAAGTTGTTCTGTAACTTTTTGTTTCAACAATTGAAAACTCTTTTTTGGCCCATTAGTCCACTTAAACTCTTTTCTATCCCCTCTCATTGTTTCAGTCAAGGGACCACAAATACTGCTAAAATTTTTGATAAACTTTCTGTAAAAGCTAGCCAAACCATGAAAAGATCTTACCTCAGTAGCACTCCTTGGAGTAGGCCATTAAAGGATAGCATATGCCTTCTCTGGGTCCATTTTTAGACCTTCTACTGAAACTACAAATCCCAAATACACTAACTCTTTCTTCACAAAACTGCACTTCTTCAAATTAATCAACAATTTCTCATCTCTCAACTTCTCAAAAACCATACAAATATGCATCATATGTTCCTCCAATGTCTTGCTAAAAATCAAAATATCATCTAGGTAAATAATGACAAACTTACCCAGAAATTCTTTCAGAACCTCGTTCATGAGCCGCATGGAAGTGCTCGGTGCATTGGTTAGCCTAGAAGGCATGACTAACCACTCATATAGTCCTTCCTTTGTCTTGAAGGTAGTCTTCCATTCATCTCCTTCTCTGATCTGAATCTGGTGATATCCACTCTTTAGATCTATCTTTGAGAAATACATAGCTCCACTCAAACAGTCCATAATATCATCCATTCGTGGCAATGGAAACCTATACTTGATTGTGATCTTGTTTATTGCTCTAGAATCTTTACAAATCCTCCATTCTCCATTCTTTGGTGCTAATACCGTTGGTACAGCACATAGGCTCAGACTCTCATGGATCAATCCTTTCTATAACAGTTCATGTACTTGTCTGTTCAACTCCTCACTTTCTGCAGGTGTCATTCTATGTGCTGCCTTATTCGGAAAACTCGCTCCTGAGATCAAGTCCATCTGATGACTGATCTTCCTGATTGGTGGTAATCCATCAGGTATGTTATCAAATACAATATCTTGAAACTCATTCAACAAATCTGCAACTTCTATAGGAACATCTTCTACTTGCTCTTTACTAGCTTTCGGAATTAAAGCAAAACATACATGCTCATGCCTCATACCATCTAAGAAATTTCTTCCATCAACAAAAGTTATCCCTCCATTACCACATACCTTTTCTTTAATCTCCTTCAATGGTTTTAGCTTATGTCGCACTCTATCCTTTGTCAAAGAATAGGTATTCGCACGACCATCATGTATAGCACATTTGTCAAACTGCCATGGTCTACCCAACAACATATGACATGCATCCATAGATATGATATCACACAATACCTCATCTTGGTATCCACCAATCTTGAACTTCACCAGGCATTGTTCATTGACCATAACCTTGTGGTCATCCTGTACCCAGGCAATCCGATATGGATGTGGGTGTTTCTATCTCTTGAGCTTCAACTTTGTCACCATCTCTTCTGACACCAAATTGTCAGTGCTTCCACTATTAATAATCACATCACAACATTTACCTTCACACTTACACCTGGTGCGAAATAGGCTCCTCATTTGCTCAGGTTCATTCTCACCACTCAACAGGACTCTTCTGTTAATCAACGTTTCTCCTCTTTCAGCATCTTCCAAATTTGATGATCTGGCATTTTCATCTACATCTGCAACTCTGGCCTAGCCTGCATTTCTCCTGTCTATTCTACGTTGGCACTAAGGACATTCAAATGCCCTATGACCTTCTTCTCCACAGTGAAAACATGTTCCATGGAAGCCACCTCTTCCAGATCCTTGTCCTCTTCCTCTTCCTCTCTGATCTCTATTATTCTGATCTTTGAAGCGATCAAAATTATTTCCTCGCTGATTCTGACTGCTACTGGCCTCATCCTTCTTTTTCAGATCTTCATTTCGGCCACCATATGACCATCCACCAGATCGTCCACTGCAACCTCTTCCATTTTATCTGCTCTCAAACCTCTTGTTCAGCTTTTCCTCTACTTTTAGGGAAAACTGGTATGCCTCTTCAATACTGTTCATTCGAACTAGATTTAGCTCCTCCTAAATGCTTGGCCTTAACCCATTAAGCTATCAGAAAACTTTCTCCTTATCAGCTTCTGCATGGCATGTTCTAATGTGAAGTCGATAGAACTCCTCTGTATACTCCTGAATAGATCTTCCTACTCGCTTCAAACTCTGCATTTTCTTCAGTAGGTCAAGCTCATAATCAACAGGAATGAACTGTCACTTTAATTTATCCACCATTCGATTCCATCTCGTGATTTTTTCATTTCCCCTTTTATTTCACTCCAACTGAATCTCTTGCCACCATATCTTCGCATGACCTTTCAGTCTGGCCTTCACAAATTTGACCCTATCAGGATCCTCAACATTTTCATACTCAAAATATTCCTCACATTCATTGATCCAGTCAATCAATTCTTCTGGGTTAAGATTTCTAGAAAATGTAGGAGCCTCAATCTTAGGTCTTTTCTGAATCTTAGAAATGGCCCGAAAAAGACTTTCTTCCTCCTGGTTCACAATTTCAGCTTCTCCTTCTTGATATTCTTCTTAAGCTTCATCCTGGCTTTCGTCTCTGACATTAAGATTCATTCCTCTACGAATCTCTTCTTGCAATGCTCGCACTTGTCTCTGCAGCTCTCTAACCTCAGGTGTCACAGCACCAACTCTTCTACCATGTTCTTTTCATGGAGGTATTTTTGCGATGCACGTTGAAACCCTAGCCACGGTCCTGGTGGAAACTACCTCATAGTCGGTGATCTATTTACACACTCAAAAAATCCTTCTCTGATACCACTTGATGAAGGGTGCTCCCCTTAATACCACAAACAAATAATAGAAATAGAGAAACAACAATAATAATATGCAAGAACAGAAAATTGGCTTCTTATTATCTCCACAAATGTGGAATTACAAACTTTCAGAATTACAATATGTAAGCCACATGGGCATTCCCTTACAATATTCTGTAGGACAAAGCCTTGAATCAATACCTAGATCTACTACCCAGAACTATTCTGAACTGCCTAAGACAATAATACAGCCTTCCTTATATAGGCAATTTTCTACCGCCTGGGAAGGTTCCAGAATTTTAGCCAATAAGGCCGACTAAAATTAGAATTATTTTATTTTACATTTTATTACATCATAGTCAGCTCAAGATAACCTTTGAAACTCAAACAGAAATTTTGAAGAAAATTATTTTTAGCCATTTCGGGTGGCCCAACTTCCGAAGACCATAAGTCATCACCAGTTGACCCGATCAGCTATTATAACCCCATTTCAGAAACACCACGAAGTGCTCTATAGGCTTGACCAGCGCAAGCACCCATCACCCAAATTTTTGACCTCATCCGGGGCCTCTAAAGCATTCAAAACTGACTTCAAAGTTTTTGTACCCTACTGCCAATACCGAAAATCTTCAATATCTTCCAATATACACTTGATCTGGCAATGAAACTTTACTGGCAGACTTATATGACCAAAATGAACCTCCAAGAAAGAAATCAGATCATTTTGAGTACATATGAAAATTATCAAAAATAGTAACTTTCCATAAATAGCAGCTCTGCACAAAATAGCCCTTATTGAATATAAAAATAGAATATTTTTTTTTTGTGTGTGATGCTAGATTGCTCTTACACCCAGGATGCTCTTGCATCAGACACCTAGGGTAATTTGAGAAGTGACCCTGTCACGACTCCGGTGTGCAGAGGAAAACCAAGATGGCTAACCTCCTCCTTTGTCAGCCATGATGAATCTTCAACAGGTCATCTTTTCCACTTGACCAGATATTCTTCATATGTCCTGTTTCTTGTGCTTCTGCCAACATGACTGTCCAGTATATCTTTGATCTCCTTAGTGTCTGAACTAGTTGCTGGAATACTCCACTTTGTTTCTGTGATCTCATCTTCAACACCTCCTTCATGATACTCTGTTAGATCTGAAATGTTAAACACTGGTGAAATATTTAGCTCAGTAGGCAATTCTACCTCATATGCATTTCTTGAATCATGTTTCTTCAGTATCCTACATGGTCCAAACTTCTTCATTTTCAGCTTGTTATATGTACCAACCGAAAATCACTCCTTCCACAAATGAACCATGACTTCATCTCCAACTTGAAATTCTTTATGCCTCCTTTTCTCATCTACCTTAGCCTTATACTGTGCATTCATGTTGGTAATATGCTTCCTCACCTCCTCATGGATGTTCTTCAAGTGTTCTACAAAATCCTCAGCTTCAGCACTATTTATTTCTTCTTTATCTATCTTTCTTAATTCAGATGCATTTCTTGGACTACTTCCATATACAATTTAGAATCATGATTTCCCAGTGCTTCTATTGACAGAATTATTGTATACAAATTCCACCTATGGTAAAATCAAATCCTATCATGTTGGCTTATCTCCAACCAAACATCTCAGCATATTTCTCAAACTTCTATTCACCACCTCTGTCTGTCCATTAGTCTGTGGATGATGTGATGAACTAAACTTCAAATCTATCTTCAACTTCTTCCACAATGTCTGCCAGAAATATCCAACAAACTTAGTATCTCGATCTAAAACTATGGTCTTTGGCAAACCATGTAGTCTCACCACTTCTCTGAAAAACAATTCTGCTACATGAACAACATCATTAGTCTTCTTGCAGGGAATGAAATGTGTCATCTTTGAAAATCTGTCAACCACCACAAAAATTGAATCATGTCCCCACTGAGTTCTCGGTAAACCAAGAACAAAGTCCATACTGATATCCTCCCAAGGCTTCTCTAGTATAGCTAATGGCTGATACAACCCTGTATTCTACTTCACTCCTTTCGTCATCTGACATACTCTGCAACTCTATACAAACTTCTTCACATCTTGCTGCAACTGTGGCCAATAATAATTCTCACTAACCAAATCATGGGTTTTATCATCCAAAATGTCTAGCCAATCCTTCGCTATGCTTCTCCTTGATGAGATTCTCCCTCATAGAACATCATGGAATGCACAACTGACTCTCTCTGAATAGCATATCATCCTGGATGATGAAATCCAACCATTTCATCTTGTCTAGAGTAACAGGTTTTGTACAAGCTTTCCAAGCTTCACCTAAATCAGGATCTTTTGGATACAAATTTTTGAGTTCCTTAAACCAAACCACTTCAATCTGCATTTCTATCAGCAATAGTTGCCTTCTGCTAAGAGCATCTGCAACCCTATTAGACTTTCCACTCTTGTGTTTCAAAACAAATGTATAACTCTGCAAAAACTCAACCCATTTCAAATGTATTTGATTCAATTTTTCTTGACTATTCAAATATTGCAAAGCTTGATGATCAGTATACAAAACAAACTCCTTAGGAAGTAGATAATGTCTCCACTTCTTTAATGCCTGAACTATAGCATAAAATTTTTGATCATCAACAAAATATTTTCTCTTGGCATCATTTAACTTCTCACTGAAATAAGCAACAGGTTTACCTTCTTGGCTCATAATAGCTCCTATTGCAGTACCACTAGCATCACAATCTACATAAAACACCTTATTAAAATCTAGAAGTGCTAAAATAGGTTATTCTGTAACTTTTTGTTTCAACAATTGAAAACTCTTTTCTGCCCCATTAGTCCACTTAAACTCTTTTCTATCCCCTCTCATTGTTTCAGTCAAAGGACCACAAATACTGCTAAAATTTTTGATAAACTTTCTATAAAAGCTAGCCAAACCATGAAAAGATCTTACCTTAGTAGCACTCCTTGGAGTAGGCCATTCAAGGATATCCTGTACCTTCTTTGGGTCCATTTTTAGACCTTCTGCTGAAACTACAAATTCCAAATACACTAACTCTTTCTTCACAAAACTGCACTTCTTCAAATTAATCAACAATTTCTCATCTCTCAACTTCTCAAACACCATATGAATATGCATCATATGTTCCTCCAATGTCTTGCTAAAAATCAAAATATCATCTAGGTAAACAATGACAAACTTACTGAGAAATTCTTTCAGAACCTCGTTCATGAGCCATATGAAAGTGCTCGGTGGATTGGTTAGCCCAAAAGGCATGACTAACCACTCATACAGTCCTTCCTTTGTCTTGAAGGTAGTCTTCCATTCATCTCCTTCTCTGATCTGAATCTGGTGATATCGACTCTTTAGATCTATCTTTGAGAAATACATAGCTCCACTCAAACAGTCCATAATATCATCTATTCATGGCAATGGAAACCTATACTTGATTGTGATCTTGTTTATTGCTCTAGAATCTATACAAATCCTCCATTCTCCATTTTTCTTTGGTGCTAATACCACTAGTAGAGCACAAGGACTCAGACTCTCACGGATCAATCCTTTCTGTAACAGTTCATGTCCTTGTCTGTTCAACTCCTCACTTTTTGTAGATGTCATTTTGTGTGCTTCCTTATTTGGAAAAATCACTCCTGGGATCAAGTCCATCTGATGACTGATCTTCTTGACTTGTGGTAATCCATCAGGCATGTTATCGGATACAATATCTTGAAACTAATTCAACAAATCTGCAACTTCTAGAGACATCTTCTACTTCCTCTTTACTAGCTTTTGGAATTAAAGGAAAACATACATGCTCATGCCTCATACCATCTAGGAAATTTCTTCTATCAACAAAAGTTATCCTTGCATTACCACATACCTTTTCTTCAGTCTCCTTCAATGGTTTTAGCTTATGTCGCACTCCATCCTTTGTCAGGGAATAGGTATTCACACGACCATCATGTACAGCACATCTGTCAAATTTCTATGGTCTACCCAACAACATATGACATGCATCCATAGATATGATATCACACAATACCTCATCTTGGTATCCGCCAATCTTGAACTTCACCAGGCATTGTTCATTGACCATAACCTTGTGGTCATCCTGTACCCAGGCAATCCGATATTGATGTGGGTGTTTCTATCTCTTGAGCTTCAACTTTGTCACCATCTCTTCTGACACCAAATTATCAGTGCTTCCACTATTAATAATCACATCACAACATTTACCTTCAGACTTGCACCTGGTGCGAAATAGGCTCCTCATTTGCTCAGGTTCATTCTCACCACTCAACAGGACTCTTCTGTTAATCAACGTTTCTCCTCTTTCAACATCTTCAAAATTTGATGATCTGGCATTTTCATCTACATATGCAACTCTGGCCTGGCCTGCATTTCTCCTGTCTGTTCTACCTTGGCACTAAGGACATTCAAATGCTCTATGACCTTCTTCTCCACAGTGAAAACATGTTCCATGGAAGCCACCTCTTCCAGATCCTTGTCCTCTTCCTCTTCCTCTCTTATCTCTATTATTTTGATCTTAGAAATGATCAGAATTATTTCTTCCCTGATTCTGACTGCTACTAGCCTCATCCTTCTTTCTCAGATCTTCATTTCGGCCACCATATGACCGTCCACCAGATCGTCCACCGTGACCTCTTCCATTTTATCTGCTCTCAAACTTCTTGTTCAGCTTTTCCTCTACTTTTAGGGCAAACTGGTATGCCTCTTCAATACTGTTCATTCGAACTAGATTCAACTCCTCCTAAATGCTTGGCCTTAACCCATTAAGCTATCGAGCAACTTTCTCCTTATCAGCTTCTGCATGGCCTGTTCTGATGAGAAGTCGATAGAACTCCTCTGTATACTCCTGAATAGATCTTCCTGCTTGCTTCAAACTCTACATTTTCTTAAGTAGGTAAAGCTCATAATCAACAAGAATGAACTGTCACTTTAATTTATCCACCATCCGATCCCATCTCATGATTTTCTCCTTTCCCCTTCTATTTCACTCCAACTGAATCTCTTTCCACCATATCTTCACATGACCTTTCAGTCTGGCCTTCACAAATTTGACCCTATCAGGATCCTCAACATCTTCATACTCAAAATATTCCTCACATTCATTGATCTAGTCAATCAATTCTTCTAGGTTAAGATTTCCAAAAAATGTAGGAACCTCAATCTTAGGGCTTTTCCCAATCTTAGAAATGGCCCGAAAAAGTATTTCTTCATCCTAGTTCACAATTTCATCTTCTCCTTCTTGATATTCTTCTTCGGCTTCATCCTCACTTTCATCTTTGACATTAAGATTCATTCCTCTGGGAATCTCTTCTTTCAATGCTCGCACTTGTCTCTGCAGCTCTCTAACCTCAGGTGTCACAGCACCAGCTCTTCTACCACGTTCTCTTCGTGGAGGTATTTTCGTGATGCACGCTGAAACCCTAGCCACGGTCCTGGTGCAAACTGCCTCACAGTCAGCGATCTATTTACACACTCAAGAACTCCTTCTCTAATACCACTTGATGAAGGGTTCTCCCCTTAATACCACAAACACATAACAGAAATAGAGAAATAACAACAATAATATGCAAGAATAGAAAATTGGCTTCTTATTATCTCCACAAATGTGGAATTACAAACTTTTAGAATTACAATATGTAAGCCACATGGGCATTCCCTTACAATATTCTGTAGGACAAAGCCTCGAATCAATACTCAGATCTAGTACCCGGAACTATTCTGAACTACCTAAGACAATAATATAGCCTTCCTTATATAGGCAATTTTTCACCGCCTAGGAAGGTTCCAGAATTTTAGCCAATAAGGCCAACCAAACTTAGAATTATTTTATTTTATATTTTATTACATCATAGTCAGCTCAAGATAACCTTTGAAACCTGAACAAAAATTTTGAAGAAAATTATTTTCCGCCATTTCGGGTGGCCCAACTTCCGAAGACCATATGTCATCACCAGTTGACCCGATCGGCTATTATAACCCTATTTTAGAAATGCCACGAAGCGCTCTACAAGCTTGACCCGTGCAAGCGCTCATCACCCAAATTTTTGACCTCATCCGGGGCCTCTAAAGCCTTCAAAACTGAGTTCAAAGTTTTTGTACCCTGCTGCCAATACCGAAAATCTTCAATATCTTCCAATATACAGTTGATCTGGCAATGAAACTTTACTGGTAGACTTATATGACCAAAATGAACCTCCAAGAAAGAAATCAGATCATTTTGAGCACATATAAAAATTACCAAAAATAGTAACTTTCCATAAATAGCAGCTCTGCACAAAATAGCGCTTATTGAATATAAAAATAGAAATTTTTTTTTTTTTTGGGTGATGCCAGATTGCTCTTACACCCAGGATGCTCCTATATCACATGGTGTTTTGCTTGTCAGTCACCACATGATCCTGATTATTGTGCTATATCTCAGAGTGTCTCTTCACAGGAAGAGAAAGAATGCAATGAGGAACAACCTTATGATGACCAATGATGTGGGATGTTTTCTTCTCATGTTTTGAGTTAGGTGGACTCTCCTAAAGGGGATGAAAATCAAGATGTATATCATTCTCAAACTAGAAATGAATCATATCATCAGCAAGTTTTTTTAGATGATGAAGATAGTGAGCCTGACAACATCTAGTGTAATGTTCAAAAGAATGAGAAAACGACTACTTTAAGAAGGCCTTTTGACGAGGAGATCACTTTGATAATAGCTAATATGGTTACTCAGGCAAAAGAAAATTATAACTTGAGAAATAGAGTTGTTGGCGATTCAAGTCAAAAGCCTGCTAGAATTTTTATCAAGAAAATAGACAAAGATGCAAAAACATCAAAAGAAAAGACTAAGGATGCTATTCCTATTGATAAGGTCAAGATAAAGAAAAATGTTAAGCCTAATATTTTTTATAAGATAAAATCCAATCCTGCAACTAAGGTTGTTCCAACCTTGCAGAAACAGAATGAAATCCAAATTAAGAAACCTGCAGAATTATCTACCCAAGAAGCTCATAAAGAAATTGCAATTGCAAAACTAGATGTTTCTGATTCAAAATATGTTCCTGTTGACATGAGTAAGTTGTTGTCTCAAATTACTATAAAAGTCCCTTTGTTAGAAATGATGAGAATAGAGGAGCATAAGGAAAAAGCCCTAAATTGGGTAAATGGTGTGGTGTTTGTGGATCGTCAAAAAATAGGAAAAGTTGAGAAACAAATAGCAACTATGAATGATGAGGATGGAAATTTTAATGAGGAGATTGTTGTTCAAATCCCTCAAATATATTTAGACACAAATTTTGTTAGTACTGCAGCAGGATCAGTTGATCCTTTTTTCTTGACTCTACAAATAAATGGAAAGTTGCTAAAAAAATTGCATGATTGATTCTGGAGCATTAAACACTATTATGCCTACTGAGGTTATGAAGTCATTGGGATTAAAAGTGGATACACCTCATGGTAGGTGTCAAGCTATGGATTCAAGTGAAGTACCAATTGTTGGTACTATTAAGGCTCTCCCTTACAGATTGGCTGCATACCCCAACAAACAATTAACCACGAGTGTCTTGGTAGTGGACATTCCTCCCCAATATGGAATGTTACTATCAAGAAAGTGGAGTACCTCAATGGGAGGCAACATATAGTGTGACTTTTCATTTGCTACATTCAAGTTGGAGGGACAAAACATCAAAATCACTAGGGAATCTAGGACCCCTCATATGATTGAAGAAGACGAGTAGGACAACATGAATTATTTCCTTGACACTGATATTAATGCCTTCAAGGTCCAAGATAAGGAAGTAGAGGAAGGTGTTGAGCTTTCCCACAAATTAGAAATCCAAGAGGGATGGACTGATCCTGATAGTCTTTGGACTATGTATTTTGATGGAGAAAATAGCAAAGAAGGATCTGGAGCTAGAATATTGCTCATATCTCTAAATGGTAAAACATTTAAGTTCTCATTTACATTGTTGTTTTCATGCACAAATAATGTTGTGGAGTATGAGGCTCTACTAATAGGTCTGAGGTTGGCATCAAGGCATGACATAAAATGTTTAAAAGTCATAGGCGACTCTGAATTGGTTGTATCCAAAATTAGATGAAAGTATGCTTCGAAAAATCAGACATTAAAGCAGTACAAGAATTCAGTATGGGATGAGATTGAAAGCTTTAGTACTTTTAATATTTGTTGGATGGAAAGAAGTCTGAATAGGATGGTAGATTTATTGGCCAATATAGCCCTTAGACCAGAAGATGCTACGTTTGCAGATGTTTCCAAAATAGAGGCACAAGATAGGCCGTCTATTCCTGACAATCTAGATAATTGGCAAGTTTTTTATGATGACCAAGACATAATCAGGTTTCTCCATTGTGAATCTTACTTTGGTGACAAAGAAATGGATTTTAGTGCTTATGTGGATACAATGAATGGTAAAGATGTCATCTTTGGGAAGGAGGTTCTGCAATTAAAATCCAATAGAGTTCCTAAGGGACTAGTTTCTCTTGAAAGGGCATTTGACAATAAAGACAAGGCATTCTCCGCTAATACTGATAAGATCAATGAGTTTGAAGAGATAAACTTGGCCACAAGGATAACCCCCAAGAAGGTTTATATAGGCAAGTCTCTCTCTCCAAAAATTAGAAAAAATTTGATTGACCTTCTCAGGAAATTTAGGCATGTTTTTGCTTGGTCCTATGAAGATATCAAAGTCTATAAAGAGGACCTTTTTTAGCATGAGGTTCCACTTAAAGAAGGCACAAAGCCTTTTAGATAGAAATTGAGACCTGTTAACCCTACCTTGGCACCTAAAATGCAGAATGAACTCAAGAAGATGATGGATGCTAGAATAATCAAGCCAATCAGGCACTCCACTTGGGTTTCAAATTTGGTGCCTGTCAGAAAGAAAAATGGTGATATCAGATTATGTGTAGATTTTAGGAATCTTAACATCAATTCTCTAAAAGATAACTATGGATTACCAAATATGGAGAACATGTTACAAAAGGTTACTGGATCAGAATTGATGTCTATGATGGATGGCTTTTTTGGTTACAACTAAGTAATGGTCAAAGACATAGAACAGTTCAAAACTACATTTACAACTCCATGGGGGACATATGTTTATGTAAGAATGCCTTTTGCATTGATTAATGTAGGTGCCACTTTTCAAAGAGCTATGGATGTAGCTTTTGTAGATTTTATTGATAGATTTATGGTGGTGTATCAAGATGACTTGATAGCCTTCTCAGCTAAAGAAGAAAAACATTGCCAATATCTTGAGAAGATTTTTATCAGAGCATTAGAATACGGGGTTTCTTTGAACCCAAAAAAGTGTGCCTTTGGTGTAACAAAAGGGAAACTCTTAGGGCACATTGTTTCAAAAGATGGGGTGAGGATAGATCCTAAAAGAGTGGAGGCTATTGATAAATTGTCCTTACCAAAGAACATCAAGGGAATTCAATCCTTTTTAGGGTAGGTTAACTTTTTAAGAAGATTTATTACAAATTTTGTAGAAATTAGTATTCCCATATCAAGAATGCTAAAAAAAGGGGCAAAAATTGAATGGAATGTTGAAGCAGTTCAAGATTTTAATGACATTAAAAAGGATATTAAACATGCCCCAGTCTTGAAGACACCAGATTACAGCAAGCCCATGTAGATCTTTTCTTTTGCATCTACCCATACTATTTCTGTGGTACTTTTACAAAAAAAATGTTGAAGGTTTTGAACAGCCAATTTCCTTTTTTAGCAAGACTCTACAGGCAGCAAAATTAAACTATGATATCATTGAGAAACAAGCCTATGCCTTGGTCAAGGCTATTAAAACATTTAGATGCTATTTGGTGGGAGCCACAGTGGTTGCTTATGTTCCAAGTGTTGCAATCAAGAACATCTTGGTCCAACAAGAAATCTAAGGGAGAAGATGTAGATGTATTAATAGGATTCAAGAGTTTTGTTGGTTGTGGATTATTCCCTTTGATCTTCAACTTGCAGATTTACACTTTGATGGATAACGTAAATGAAACTCTGACTCTATCACCACTCCAAAGTCCACAAGGAAGAGGGCCAACTAACAAGGATCAAAGGATCCTTCTACTCTTTGAGCTTCAATGCTCAGGTGGGTGTACCCTTGACTCACTTCTCTAAAGGAGTCTAAAACAATATTCCACTATATCTCATATAACATTGTTAAAGATTTATCAAATAATGTTTGTGTTTGTAGTTGTTAACCATGCAACTTCAAGAGGAAGGACCAGTGCCTTATCCCAGGGCTCAGAGTCACCTAACTGTATATCTCAACTGAATACCTCAAATCAAACATAATGGAATCCAAGGTAAGTGCTTTTCCTATTACCCCTTTCCCTCAAACACAAGGACATCAAATTCTATACCTGGCTGCAAACTCACTAAATTCACCTAGAAGGCTTTAATCCTAACTTTGTTAGGAACTCAAAGATAAATTCAAAATACTCTTTGTTTACGATACATTAACACACTTTGTGACATTAACATATATGAGTTCAGAGACAAGCAAGAAGACATACACAAGATACAAGATTGGGATTCAAGAATGTTCTCATTAACACAATCAGGATCAACATACAATCAGAATGATACCAAGATCAGAAAAGTCACAAAATTAGATTTCTATCAGCATATTACAGTCAAAAACCAGGGACCAAAAGCAACAAGATTTTGGTACCCTTGCAAAATCCAAAATTCTGCAACTTATACCCCCTAGTCATCTTGAAAATCTGCAACAAGCTACGGATGACTAGGGTTAGTGTTTCAACCACCCAACCTACTAGAAATGGTCTACAAATTTATTACAGGGTTGGGAAACATAGTCAATCAGGAAAGAAGGAAACCAAAATAGATCCATAATCATGAAATTCTTCTCTGTAAGTACAGGGGATCACAAAACTAGGCTCAAAAGGACACCCTGCAACATGTCTTGAGCACACAACCACTGCGGTACAAGCTCTACAAATGATCCAACCACACCCTGGACCACACCGCAAACAAAAAACCAGTCATTTCTCATTGAATGGGGTCATTTCTATAATGAATTCCATAAATTTGGTACTTTTTGGTTGCTGGAAGTTCTCAGAAAAATTTGAATTTGAACCACAATGGCTAAATCATTGGTGCCTACAGAGAAATAATGGCCCACATTCAAACTTTATCATCCTGCCAGCTCGGACCAACCAAAAACCACCATGACACCACCTACCACCAAGCCCACCAAATAGCCACAAATGGGCCCCAGCACATGTGGCACCCTGTCGCATGATCACATAGCCTAGAAATGGGCTATGCAAACATGTGACAGCTCGCGAACACTAACCGCCACCAAAATGGGTTGATAAAAAATGTTAGTCACATGATCACATAACCTTGCAAAAGGATATGAAAACATATGACTAATCACCAGAAAACCACCACAGCTACTTGCCATTAAGTTGTGGTCCCACCAAGCAAATCCACCTCAGTAACCATCGACCAATAAGAAACCTCCAACTGCAAGCACGCGTGTCACACCGGACCCACTGAGTACAACAGGCAACCTAGAAAAATGGAATAAAATTTGACAAATGGTGCATGATCGCAAAGGCTTGGAATATTTCTTGCGATCATACACCGACCGTTAGATTAAAAGCTTTCAACGCAGGCCCTCTGACATAAACCAACTCATCAACATGCGGATGAATGAAAATGCACCAACTCAGAATAGCATGGCATATAAGAACTACCTGGCAGATAAGACCCACCGAAAAATTGTCACCTGACAAAAGTAACATCAACAACTAGCGTAAGATCTCATGGCTCTGACAAATCCCATGCAAATTTACGCCAACCATCGATCCTCTGACACTGTCAGGTCCCACTGAGCCTTAAAAAATTTAGGTCCCACTAACACACGCACAATCACTAACCCATGGACCAATCAAAAAATGTTGACAAGGCATATGGTAGGTGGAACCACTGATAACTCCACAAGATAAAGCCAAGAACCTTTGGAAAAATATTAAAATCATAGGGCATGATTGCGGACTTAGGAAAAATAGATGGACCCACTGGAGAGAAAGACTAACTATGAACCTGGGTGATGTGGAAACTTAAAAGGCACATGCAGAAGAGGCATTTAAGTGACCCACAAAAAAGGTAATGCATGAAAAGAATAAAGCTAGGGCACTTTTGAAGTTTGAAACCTAACGGCTAGATTCTGAACATTTTGCCCAAGGTTTAACCAGGAAGCAGAAAAAATCATTGCAGAGAGAAAGGGAAAAGACCAAGAGCCATGAAATTTTTTGCACATGCTAACAAGTTTAGCATTGACATCCACATTACAAAGTTGGTTAGAGGTTTGGGCCTAGCAAAGTTGATGGCCCAAAGTAATCTAAAAGCAAACCAGATAAATGTTCTAGAGGAGGATCAGAGACCTTATATATGTAATATGGATTGTTGTGAGTGGTACAAAGACATTGTCAAGTATTTACAAAGGATGGTTCTACCCACTGAATTGGATGACAATAAGAGAAGAACCATTAAACTCCACTCTGTGAGATATGCAATTATAGGTGGTGAATTGTGGTGGAGTAATGAAGGTGTTTTTCTTAGGTGTGTAGATCAAGATAAAGCCCAAATTTTGATGGATGAAATGCACAATGGAGTTTGTGGAGGACACTACATGGAAAAGACTACAACTCACAAGATTATTAGGTCATTTTTTTCATGGCCCTCACTTTTCAAAGATACCCATCAGTTTGTAAAAAGGTGTGATCCTTGTCAAAGATTTGTAGGAAAATTGAAATTTAGTGGGAATGTGCCTCTCAAACCTGTTGCTGTTAAGGCCCCTTTCCAGAAGTGGGGTATGGACTTCATTGGTGAGATCCCTAATAAGTCTAGTGGTGGACATTCTTACATCTTAGTAGCAACTAACTATTTCACTAAGTGGGTTGGGGTGATCCCTACAAGAAGAGCTACTAGCAAGGTGGTAATAGACTTTATGATGCAAACTATTCTCACAAGATTTGGTTGCCAAGAGACTATGGTGGTTGATAATGCATTATGTTTCAGGTCAGAGGAGTTTGTTGACTTTTGTAGACATAATGGTATTAAAATTTTATATTCATCTACTTATCATCCACAAGGCAATGGCTAGGCAAAATCTAGTAACAAGAGTTTGATCAAGATTTTGAAAAGAGTTCTAGATAAAAACAAGAAAGCTTGGGACTCCAAATTGTTACAATCCCTATGGGCTGACAGGGTTATAGTCAAAAAGGCAATAGGATGTGCCCCTTTTGACTTAGTGTATAGAAACAATGCAAGATTACCCCAAAACAACTTATTACAGATGTACCAGTTCATTCAAAAATATGATGATGATGTGCAAGAAGATATGACAATTAGAATGAATGACTTGATTCAATTGAATGAGGTAAGAAATGATGCACATAATAGCAATGAGAAATTGCAAGCCTAGAGTAAAGTCCTATATGATAGAAGGACTACTTAGAGAGATTTTACAAGAGGAGATATGGTCCTAATGTGGAATGAAAGACTAGAAGATAAAGGAAAGCATGGGAAATTTGATCCCATTTGGTTAGGCCCATATATCATTGAAGAAAAATAGGGAGAAAGTTCTTACATTTTGGAAAATTTAATAGGAGAGCTTCTAGAGCTGCCTATTCATGGTCAATTCTTAAAGTTATACTTCTCCTAAAGGCTTTTTGAGTCTCTATGTAGTTTTGTTTTGGAGTTTTTGTGTACAATTCCCTATTTTTGGTCAAATTTTTGTTCTGGTCTGCTATACCAGGAGATTCTAGTTTCTCATTATATTTTCAGGAGATACATGTCCCCCAGCATGAGCCACTATTAGCACAAGTAAAAAATTCCATGGTTACATCATGTTGCTTGTGCCTCTGTAATTAGTTTTCCATTTTTTTGGCTAAACCCTAGGCAAAATTTCAAAAAAAAAAAATCTAGCCGTTAGAGTTGAAAGCCCTAGTGTGCCTTGGTTGTAAATCTATTTTTGTGTTACTTTTCAGGCCACTTAAAATCTTATAAAGCATGTGCTTTAAATTTTTATCACCCCGCGGAGGTCTTCCCTTTAAATTTTTCCTAAGTCTTAGCGTCTGGTGGTGATTAATATTTCCTAAGTCCCAACGCTTAAAATTTTTCTAATGTTTTCAGCCTTTATATTTTTCTTGGGCTCAGACTCTCTGACACCATCTCAATCTAATAGTGGGCGTATGTTCTTATAGAGTGTGTCAGAGGCATGCGATCTTAAGATAGCCATTGATTCTCCTTTATAGCATAGCTTTTCAAATGAAGCGGGTCCACTGCTACATGTACACAAATGGTAATTTTTGATTGGTCTACATGATAATGAGTTGGAGCTTGTCAGAGAGGCCTGATGACAAAGATTTTGATCAACGGTTGGTGCATGTTCACATGGAATATTCTTTCCCCATGTGATCTTGTGCCCACCATCTGATTAGGTACCGGTGGGTAGTGGGTCCTATGTCAGAGGTGACTGGGTGATGAGTAGAAAATGGTGTGTTGACATGTGGCAAGATTTTAGGCGGGCCCAAGGTTATCAAATAACTCAACAAGTTGGCAATGGCATCATTTTTTGTGGCTTAAAGTTTAGCGGCTCCAATGAAGTTCTATGTGTTTGTTCATTTGCAAAATAATTTGGTAGGGTTGTAAGTTTTTTAGTGAATATGTCAATGTATGTATTTTCTGAGTCTCAAAGTAAAATAGCGAAGCTCCAAAAGGATCTTGCAAACTGGTGACTAAGGTTTTCTCACTGATTTGCCAAATACAACCCAGGGTTAATATGACATTTAGCGATTCAGAAAAATGTTTTGTTCGCTGAATCTCTTAACTTAACCACGATTAAGAAAAGCATTAAGTGACTTAAAGTTTCCCTTCAGTCACGTATTCATGGAGTATCAAAGGGTTAAGTTTGTCGAGAACAAGTGGGACCATCTACAACCATGTTGTTGATGTGTCATGTTTTTATTTGCCAAGCTGTATAGTGATAAGGATTATGTTAGTGGGCCCGAAAGGTGCTATGAGATGCCAGTATGGATTATCTAATGGATGACGTAGGATCTCATAGGGTTTGTTAGAGCTATAAGATTATAAGACCGCCGTCTGATCTAGAGCTTATAAAAAGTGGGTCCAACTTGCTACGTGGTGCCTTTTCATCACCGACGTGCTCAAATTTCACTGGTCGAGGAATTAATGAGGTGGCAAAGGATTTTAAGATGGTTTTGTTGACTATTGAAGGATAATTGCACACCACCTGATCTACCAGGAATAAAATAGATCAACGGTCACATTTTAAACTTCAGCCAATAAGTCATATAAAACAAAGTGGTGGCAAGGAATTGATTTCATCGGTACATTTTGCAGTTGGGGAAGATAGTAGAAGGTTTGAATTATGGCGAGAATCTGATTATGTTTTTAATGATGTTGTGCTAGTTGAATTTCAAGGTCGAATAAATTGCAGAAGGGCATTCATTGTAGATGGACAGCAAGGTATAAAATCAGATTTGTTGAAAAGGAGGAAAGGATAGCATTGAAGACTAAAAGTGTAGATGGCTCATCTACAAAATATCTCATCTGTTTCAGTGGTGTAGTTATTGTAAACCCTTTGGGGTTGTTGTAAAGCTTTTGAGGATAATTTTTGTAAACCCTAGAATGATCAATGGCTTGTTGCATCCCCTTGTATAAAGGGATTTTTCATGATCATTCTGAGGAGATTGGGAGTTTAGGTGTTAAATAGATAGAATTTTTGAAACCCTAGCTTTCAGTCAAGGATTGTAAATTTTCGTATCATTTTTATCAAACAATAGAGAAGAAGTACAAGTTTTTGTTCTTATCTTGCAAGTTCGCTATTCAGGGTATACTGTATGCACATGGTGAAAGGTTATACTTAATACAAATATCAAATCTTTGTCTCTCTTATGTTTTATGCTATGAATCTTTAAATCTTTTCATAGGTTTTATATGTATGTATTGATGCTTTGAGTTCAAACCTAGGGTTAGATTAAATATTGCTCAAAGTGGAATATGTGTTCATGGAATTTATATGAAGGATTCTCATAAGTAGGAAAGAGTTGGGATATTTGTGTTTATGTCTAGAGGCCATTTCTTCTTCAGACACCATTGCATTCATCTTATTCCCTGATATTTCACCCAATGGATAAGGCACTGGCCTATATTTTCCTATCCTTGTGTTGAGAAGAGTGATTCAAACTTTGTAATCCCAAAACATTAAATCATTACCAGTCTTTACTTTTATTTACATTTATCAGTTGTCCTATCTAGTGATGGAGATTCAATGTACAAGAGGTTTTTTTTTAATACTTTCTCACTGTTATCTATTGTAAGATCTAATATTCAAATAAGGGGCAGAGTTAATAATACTGGATCAGGTGCACCCGCCTTGGTTTTGCAGAGCCAGAAGAAAAAGAGGGTAGTCTTATCCCTATAGTTGGTCCAATTTCTTATATATTTCTCACATTTGGAACTAACCAATCCTTAACATCCATCATAAGCATATTGGTATCTCATGGAGTGTAAAATCCTATCCAGGAACCAACATACCCATTGAAACATCCTTTAATTTGAGCCCCATAGCTTGAAAAGTGGGACATGAATTATGATAAAATAGATGATTGTTTGAAAAATACATGTGAAAACAACTCATAGGCTAATTTAACTTGTCCCTATGCTAAAGGGTCCCAAATTGACAAGTCAATCTTTTTGCAACTTTTTAAGCTAGAAAATCACATAATTAAGAATTGAACTGAATTGATAGCTTTAACTATGTGGTAAAAATTCGTTAAGAATGGATGGAAAATCTAGGTAGATAATAGAAGTGGGTTTTCGATGTCTACTTGTTCAACATCCCTCTTTAACATATTAGTTTTAAATGTAATAAATATAGAAGAGTGCATTGTTAGTTGTGCTTCTTGTGAAATAGTGTATCACTAATTCTATTAAGATTAATGTTACCAAATAATTCACTTGGATCTCTAACCAATTGGTACTTGTTAGTATCAAGGAATATTGATCAAATTTCCAAAGAGCCATGCTTTTGGTAAGATTTTGATCCAAAGTACAAGTTATGTGCCTCCACATTAGTGGTCATGGGCTCATTTCATGACTAGTTTGTATATGTTTGAAAAGAAATATTTTAGGAAATACCTCAACCTTCCAATAATAATATGTTATTTCCCCTAACTATTTGTTGTCCCTTTTAAGGATTCATGGTAGTTATTTCCTTGAGAACCCTCTATCAAACCTAATCTACAATTTTTTTTTGTGTTTTGATATGTTTCCTCCTTTACTCTTAATTATTTTCTATGTACTCTCCCTAAATCTCACATATGACTTATTTGTTTACTATGTTTAAATAAAATAAATTGGTATCTAGAAAATCACCATGCAAGTACTATATACTCATCCTATATACTCATAAGGGTTTTGGGCTAGGTCAGGCCCCAAGAAAAGGTTTGGGAGCACAACCGAGGAGTTTTTTTAAGGGTTAGAGTTTATTTTGTTAATGAACCTTGTAAAATTCCTCAAAAGGGCTTGATAAATATGCGATAATCTGATAATAAAATCATCAGGCTATAATTTTCTCTCCACTGGATAATAAAATAAGTGGATGATTGTTTCTCTAGTGGATGTAGCCAATATTGTGTTAACATTATTTTGATTAAGGTAAAAATAGGTTTTGGCAGGACTCAAAATGCCTAAAAACAATATTTTGAAGGGGATCTAGAACCCCACGAAAATGAAATGTTGCCACGGGTAGAAAAAAAATAGTCTACCAGCCCAAAGCCCACAAACACATTGCAACCTTGAAATAAAAGGCAAATAAAGAACTAACTTCCCCCAGAAAACTAGCATCCAAGGGTTTTTGAGGCTACCCAATCTGTAACTCAAGGTTTTGACATGGCTCCCAAAACCATCAATAAAAACCATGAGAGTCCCACAAAGCATTTGGAAAGAGAAGAACCAAACTCTATCAAGGGATTGGAAAGACCCAAAACCTACCAACCACCTTAAGCAAAAACACCTAGCCACCAGGATGGACCCTTGAAAAGTATCAGCATCCACCTAGTCCACCATGTTAAATACATGTGTGTTACTATATTTTTTCTTCATTTATTTCTACCTTATCCTAATATTTGTTATTACTTATATCTACCAGAACCCTATACTATTAGAAGACTGTATATTTCAATTATTTGGTAGGAAAACTCATATTCAAGTGGAAATAATGATAGAGGAAGGAAAGATTAAGGTCGATAAATTCAAAAACCAAAATGATTAACTATGGAAGATGAAAATGGAAGATTATCTATATTAAAATGATCTTTAATTATAGTTAGGTGGAAAAGAAAAGAGGTTATTGACTATGTCAAATCAACAATAGGAATTTCTTGATACAAAGGTGCTATAAACAATGCAATTATTCCTATTATCATCTATATCTTTAAATATAGCAAAAAAAAAAACAATAAAGGGTCTATTGAAGGCATTGGACAAACTATCCCATAAACCCTTATCCTCAAATAAGGTATTTCTCAAGAAATATTTATTTAATATGAAGATGTAAAAAGGTGGGATTGTTAGTGATCATTTAAATGAGTTTAAAATGCTTAAAACTTTTCTAAGTTCTATAAAAGTAAATTTTAAAGATGACATTAGGGATATCTTTATTTTATGCATATTTCTTGAAATTTGGAATGGCTTGCTCATGGCTATAAGTAAATCAGTCTCTAGTTCAAATACTTTAAATTTTTATGATGCTTCTAGTGTTATCCTCGATGAGGAAATGTGAGAGAAAAGCACAATTGAGCCATCAGGTAATGCTTTGACTGTTGAGAATGAGGGAAGATTAAGGGAAAGAGGAAAGAGCCTAAGTAATCATGGGAAAACCAAAAAGGGTAATATTGAAATATAGGTTTGTTAGTCTTAAGATCAGATTACTAAGAAGGAGGGTGAATCAGTAATAAACCAATTATGAACTTTTTAACTTCTTCAACTTTACATCAACATTAACAAGATTAACTTAATAGAAGCCAATAAAAGTCATAACCATAAGCACATCCACATAATAATGAGATATTTGATGCAAATATTTACCTCATGGAACCCGAATTTGAGAGAAAACCATGATGGGAATTAGTACCCACTAAATGATGTACACTTATAAAGTATGCTCTATGATGAGCTCAACCTTGCTAGGATTTTACAACAACACTGTTAGGTGATACCCGGTTAAGGGATTTACCTCTACTCATGTTAGGAGCTTTACCCTGTTAAGAGTATCTATTTTAGAGGACATTAGGCACAAGCTAATGTGCCACCTTGTTATAGGATTTATAATAAGGACATAGTAGGATTCACCCAGTCAAGGGATTTTGACTATTGTAACTATTAGGGAACAACATAATGCATGATCTATAGAATAGCACTACCTCTTCTTGATTAGATATAATGAAGCACACAATCTCTTCTTGACACACTTAACTCTGCATTGGCTTGATAGGAACTATACTTTACAATTGCACTTGCAAAACATATGATCAACAAACTTAACTTTAAACTTCATCCATTATATATTGAATTGTTAAGTCCACCACCTTAATCAAGCCCTAAATTTTAAATTCAAATATCCTTCTTAGATCCAACATGCCACAAAAAAAATTAAATTTACAAAAAAATATTCCAGGACCACTTCAGTCAAGACAATGATTTATATAGAATTTTGTGTCAAGAGGTCAAACACATTTTGACCAAACACACGATTCCTCTAGAATCTTCTCCACATGATAGCATCAAACAATGTGATCCCACAAAATCACCTCTCATCAAGGAGACACATCACTAGATCATGATTTCCTCAACCCATTCCCCCACAACCTCAACACTAATCATTGATCAATGATTTATAAATTGTCACTCAAGAGCATAAACACTTTAACCTATCAACAGATATGCCCCTTCTCACCAATCACCTATCCTTAACACTGGTTGAACTCAAATTAGTTGAGGTTGTAACCATACCTTCTACATACTATCAACAAGATCTTTATGTGACCATGCTACACAACTCATCACAGATTTGACAATCCAATCAAATCACCTATTACATGTCACTATATATTCTAGCACTTGCACTATCAAACTTCATCTAATCATAACTTTCATACCGGGCTACACCAATAGTAGTGGTCATACATTTAACATTAAGAGACATCCCCATGTCTCTCATAAGGATTTCTATAACTGAAACTCATTGCAACACCTTGATCATCATACTTATACTTATCAACATACTAGTCCAACATTAGGTCAATACTTGACATCAATGACAACCCAATAACTAATCATCATGAAATCAAATACTTATCATGAAATCACTACAAATCACTTACTATCACTGTAATAGTTCTTCCAACAAGGGTAAATTTAGAGCATTGGCATTGTAGGAAGAAAGGACATCTAAAAAAATATTGGTGGTATTGCAAGGGAAAATAAGGGGATGGAAAGAAAGAAAATGTTGAGAAACAAATGTAGTAGGTGATATGCTACAAGATTCTTTGATCCTTTCATTGGATAATATTACTGATTCTTAAATTTTATACTTAGGGGCTTCTTTTCATGCCATAGCCTATAGAAAAAAATTTCTAGAGTACGTTCAAGGTGATTTTTGATAGGTTTATTTAGATGATGATGAACCATGTGAAATTGTTGGATAGGGAAATTTAAAGAAAGAATTACCAAATGGAAATCAATGGATGTTGAAAGAGATGAGACATGTTCTTGATTTGAGAAGAAATTTAACATCAAGGGGAAAATTGGGAAGTTAAGGTTGCACAACCATATTCACTAAAATAATTCATTTAAGGTTAGTAAAGGCTCATTGATTATAAGAAAAAGAGAAAGGTAGGTACATTATATTTATGTATGGGTAGTACTGGTTATTATATTTCCATAGCATACATAGGAAAAAATACTACTTTATTGTGCAATCAACTTATGAACATGAGCGAGAAGCGGATAAATGTTCTCCATTCAATGAATTTATTATTAGGTTTCAAAAAAGTTGATTTAGATTTTTTTGAAAATTGTGTTTATGGAAATTAAAGGGAGTCCAATTTCTCATAGTTGAGAAGGAAAGAAATAATGAAAATTTAGAGGATGTACACTCAAATGTATGTAGAATAACTCAAGTATCTTTTCTCTTGGTGGCTCTTATTATTTTTTTGACTTTTATTGATGATGTAACTAGAAAATTTATTGGGCTTATTTCATTCCCCAAAAATATGATGTATGTGAAGTATTTAAGAAATAAAAAACTTTGGTTAAGAATGAGACAAGAAACAAGTTTAACTATGCTATATTAAATAATGGGGCTAATTACTGCAATAGACATTTTTATAGTTATTGTTTCTACCATGGGATTCTTAGACAAAAGATAGTTCCGAGAACCCCACAACCAAATGGTGTATTTGAAAGACCAAGAAAAATATTCATGGAGCATGCAAGGAGCATGAGATTTCATGTAGGATATCCCTTACAATTTTGACAGATGTTGTAGATATTGTTTCTCACTTAATAAATGAAGGATCTCAAATATCCTTACATGGTGTTATTCTAGAGGGTTCTAAAGTTCCTTACAATTCAGGGATAACTTTAGTGGCGAATATTTGCCAATTGGAAAATTTCACTCATTGGGGACCCAAAATTTTGCAAAAAAAATGATGAAGGGTGCTCCCCTTAATACCACAAACACATAATAGAAATAGAGAAACAACAACAATAATATGCAAGAATAGAAAATTGGCTTCTTATTATCTCCACAAATGTGGAATTACAAACTTTCAGAATTACAATATGCAAAGCCACATGGGAATTCCCTTACAATATTCTATAGGATAAAGCCTCGAATCAATACCCAGATCTACTACCCCAAACTGCCCTAGACAACACTACAGGCCTTCTTTATATAGGCACTTTCCACCACCCGAGAAGGTTCTAGAAATTTAGCCCTAAGGGCCAACCCAACTTAGAATTATTTTATTTTTCAATTTATTACATCAAAGTCAGCTCAAAATAACTTTTGAAACCTGAACAGAAATTTTGAAGAAAAATTATTTTCTGCCATTTCAGGTGGCCCGACTTTTGGAGACCATAAGTCATCGCCCGTTAACCCGATTGGCTATTATAACCCCATTCTGGAAATGCCATGAAGTACTCTACAAGCTTCATCGACACAACACATTTGTCACCAAAATTTTCAACCTCATTCAGGGCCTCTAAAGCCTCCAAAACTGAGTTCAAAGTTTTTGTACCCTGCTACCAATACCAAAAATCTTCAATATCTTCAAAACTAGACCTGATCTAGCCATGAAACTTTGCTGGCAGGCTTATATGACTGAGATGAACTCCACATGTAAAATTAGAACATTCTGAGATCGTTAGACCAACTTACTAAAAATAGCAAGTTTCTATAAATAGCGACTCTGCACAAGATAGCCCTTATTGAATACAAAAATAGAAATATTTTTGGGTGATGCAAGATTGCTCTTACACCTAGGATGCTCCTGCATCAAAAAATTAGACTTTCAGGGTGGCCATGTCACCTACACTTTATAAAAATTGGGTCCCATGCATACGCAAATCACCAATAGTGACATGGAATTATTTTTATTCCAGCGATGACTTCGCCAATCAAATTAATGTTTCCACACAATAAATTGAATATTTTCACCTAGAATTTCCTAAGCTTGTCTTAATCAATGGTCATATTTGCCAATATGCAGTGAAAATTTAAGTTAGAGTATGGGATAAGTACAAAGATTTGGCATGTGTCTCTACTTCAGAGACTTTCAATGAAACTTTATGGATTTTAAAACTTTGGTTGGAAATAGATTTGACACAGGTCTCTATTCTAGAGACTTTCGGAGGAATGTTTGTGTCCTTTAAAAGGTTGGCCCAAAATAGAATTCCTACCATTGATCTCAGATCATCAAATGGTTACAAAAAGTAGGGTTATCTCCTGTCAACAGATGTAAAATGAAGGATTCACCAATATTTTATAGACTTTTCATATAACTGAAAAAAAATCGCTAGTACAAATAATATTTTTCCTTTCTAATTAAAAAAATTCGCCAACAATATTATTTTTTTTTACCCAAAATAATGTAGGATTCACCAGGATTTTATACCTTTTCTAGGGAGGGGGTTTCTTAATGTTTTCCCTACCTTACATGGGTTAAAATTTTCCATGGGATTGTTTCTCCCCGAAACATATTGATGTGATATAACTATTTTTAGCATCTTCACTAGGGGCAAGATCAACCATTGATAAGCCCAAATGTGTTATAGAGAAATCTAAAATTGAATAGTTCTACCCTCCCCCAAAACTAAATATAAGATCATAAGATATTGCATCCTTAGAAATATGGGAAGTTACATCCACTAAAACATTTTTCTTGTTGATCCAAGATGTAAATATGTCTCCTCATTAGGAATTTGGGTTAAGAGTGATATTTTTTTACTACAACCCATCAATGATTTTGAATCCTATGAGGGAGAAGCCCTTACTGCTCAGGGATATTTTGAGTTCTTTCTATTATATAAGAGATTCAATAAAATAATGATGAGGAAATAAATCTAACTAGTAAGATTAGTTCTCAATTATTATTTTCTAGATCATTTGTTTTCCACTTTGAAAGAATATCCTATAATACAAAGGAAATCCTTTTTAATCTAGAGGTTTTACTCAATTGTAATCAACCATCTTGAAGGTCATATCAATCAGCAGACGCCTTAGATGTGAGAAAATATTCTATCATGGGTGATGTTTGAAGTGTCTACATCAATAGCCAAAAATTCTTCCAAGGAGTCACCAATTATTTTAAAGTATTCATTGAACCAATACTATAGCAACAGATTTTGAAGATAGACTCATACATGTTTCATCTAGAATGATATAGTGAGAGGATTGACATTTGGATAGTAGGGTTTGAGAAGGAGTATATTTCCCCTTCAAAGCCATCTTTCACATAGAATGGTATCCATTTCCTATTTTAAATCAGACACTACAATGAGAAACCCTTGTCACAAGGATAAAATTCTATATTACCTTTAAGCATAGATTGTAATTCAAATATTATCTATTTGTGTAGATTTGATGGTTTTGACTAAAGAAAATTAAACTACTGAGTTAAAGCATTAGAGATGTAGATCTTCTCGCCTTCAAAGACATCTCACATGACATCCTTAGAAAAAATGACAATGAAGGGTTCCTTTTGATGATGTTTTCTAGGAAAATATTTATGGACCCCATCTCTTAAGGGGTCAAGGCACCAATTTTTTATCCAAGCATCCTAGGCCAAGGATTTTCTTTCTTTTCCTTGGATCTTCTCAACAATGAGATCTATGAAGCAGGAGAAATGTTCTTCCTTAACTATTGTCACCCCATATGAATCAACTAGAGGAAAATTGACCATTTGGAGCCACAAAGGAAATCATAGTATCACAAAATGAATGGAAAAGGAGTGGGTAAGTGTCTAGAACTTTAATTTTGAACTAGAAAATCAAGAACCTTATAGTTCTAAGACATTTGGTAGACTCTCATCACCAAAATCATAGACTGGGGGACCTTACATATCAAGACAAGAGATTTTGATGTGTGTAAGGAGAGAGGAGGCTCAAGGAACCTAATTGAAATTAGGGCTCTTTGGCATGAAAATATCCCTCATATGTTGTCATTTCCTAAGGTAACCCCTACTATATAAGATCTCAGAGATATTTTTGAGAAAATAATTTACAAGGTGCCAATGGATAGACATGACGTAGATTTTGAAAAGGAGATGAGAAAATGGAGAAAAAGAATTTTTTATGTGTGACATCACATTAGATAAGACTCAACAAATAGAATTAATTTAATTATTTGATTCATTAATTCTTCTATAATTAAGTAAATATATCTAGTTATTTAATCATTTACTTTTGTCAAAAGTAAATAATTTTTTATTTATTTTCACTTGCCTGATTTCTGCCTTCACTCGACACATTTTTCGCGTATTTTATTCCTCTTTTAAAATGATAACTTTTTGTGTATATTTTTTCATCAATTCCCATTTTTTGATCTTCTATCCTATCTACGCCATTGTTTCATATCAAAACATCCAAAAAAGCTATATTTATTCTCATTCAAATGTAACCATAATCATCAAATACTTTGTAAATAACTATCTTTTGAGATTTGATGGGATTACTTGAATTTTCGTGCATTTAATTCTCAGAGAAACAACTATTCAAATCATAAATGTTGAGAAGAACAATGGAGATAAATCAAAACAGATGCTTACAAGAGTATAATTTTAAGTTAGTTTTGAAATTTCTTGCATCTCTTTACTTTCTTCATTGAAAGATTAGATTCCTTGTATAAATTGAAGGGATTTTAGGGTTTCTTTTGATGGTTTATTTGTTGTTTTATTTTTTGATCTACCCATGAATAACTAATGATTAAATAATTATTTAATTAATTCAAAGAGAAGAAAAGATGAGAATAAAGAAGTTGACTTTAAGCATCTAAGTATTTAAAAAGTTTAATTTGCAATCAACTAATGCGGTCAAATATATAGTAAGTTATTTTTAAAAGTATTTTATTTATATATCTTGAAAGGAAATATCAAATTTGAATTACATGTAGGCCATTTGCATGTTTCAAAGTTTTATTTTCAAATAGTTGCCTAAGGCCATAAAGCTAGTATATCAAAGTGCTTGATATAGGAGAAATTGAGAATGGAAATCCACCAACATCCCTCAAAATATTTTTAAATGTTGTCATCCTTATGTATACTTAGATGTAAAAGATTTCAATGAAGTAGGTTAAACATATTTTCAATAGATTATATTAGATGTTTCTTTCTTGTAATTGACCATGCACTATTTTGGGTTGACCTAAAATAAATTGAAGTCTATTTTATTTCTCAAATAATGAACATACCAAAGATACCACATTCCAAATATTGATGAATATGTTTTTTGTAGCATCAATATTATTTCTTTACTAATGTTCTTCAAAATAAATACCATGCCTTATCTCTTTACAATTAGCTTTAAGAAATAATTTTAATTTCTCATTTCATAATTCTTATTAATTCAAAATAATTATACTTTATTGTTTATATAAATTGACCTGAATGAATGAATGAATCTAACATATTTATACAATTGTAATAATATCTAAAACAACTTCACATAAAGAATTTCAATAACTTCCTACTTTGAAGACATAGAAATCAACCATATAAAACCATTAGGGAGGTGGCTATTCTCAAAACAAAATAGTACCATTGAACACCTCCTTACAAAAATCCAATTTGGCATATCACACCATTTTCACTAGTTAGAGTATCATAATTCACCTCTACGATGCTGCAAAAATACAAAACAATCGATAAAAACACATTTTAATTATGTCCATTTGTATTTTTACAATCGTATCATTTAATATGGAAAATAACAAGAACTAACTATTAGAAATGTTTAAATAATAAAAAAATTGAATGAAATTAGTCAAATCTTCTTATTAAAAAATCAATTTTGTTATGTTCTTATGTTTAAAGTCGAAAAGATTTTATTTGAATAGCGACACGAACACAAAATTAGGGTTGTATTTTAATAGTGGGTCGAATAACAAGTATGGAGAAGTTGGCAAAACAAACAAATAAATCAAGATTCCATTCATATACTCCTAAATAATTGAACTATAGTTAGATTAATGGGGTGTTTACTTCAAGTAGAAGTAGAATGTAGTAGATGTCAATTTGGGTTGTTAGGGTGGTCTATTTGATTATTATTTATAGGATTGAATGAGATAATTATTTATTGTTGTGATTTGGTTATTATTTTAAATTTTTATTTCATCCAATTTAATGGTAAACTCTAGTAATAGTTAAAGATTACATTTTTTTCTTCTTTGGATTATGTGTATTTTCCTTCATATTGAATGATTTAAATTATATATGTTCATTAAATTTTTATTTAATTATACTTAATAATAAATTTATTTATTTTTCTTCTTTTTATGTTTGATTTACTTAAATAGATAGATTTTTCCTCAACAAGAAGAGATGTACATAAGAAAGGAATGAATATTCTTTTTTAAAAAGAGAGTTCTTTTTATTTATTATTTTATGAAATTTTAATGAGAAAAGACGTGTGGAAGAACAAATTCTTTACTTTTTCTGTAAACTAAAACTACAATATTCTATTTATTATTTTAAAAGAAAACTAAATTAAGTAATGCAATTTGGATAGTGTTTATTATTTTTTTGAGTTTATTATATATTTTTGTTTTCTCTTTTTTTAATCTTGAATGCAAAGAATCACAACAAATGTCCCATGGGCTCAAGAACTTTAATTATATGCCTTATGTTTTGATAAATGAATATCAACAAAAATCGTTAAAAATTTCACTTAACAAAATCAGATGACCACTTAAACCAAGAGCTTACCCATCTTCGCCAAGTCTTCAAATTAAATGGGTATTCTCACAAGCAAATTTCCAGGGCTCTTAACCAAGCCAAGTCTTTCTTTCATGCCAACTCTGGTGCTCAGCCTTCCGATCCCAACCTCCTTCATTTTCTTCCCTCACTTTTGTGGATAGTATCTCCCAAAAAATTGTAAAAATCTTAACTAGAAAGGGCCTTCGAGTTTCTTTCAAACCTCTTTCTCAGTTAAGGAACTAGTACCACCTTTCAAGGACCCCAAAGACCCATTTCTAGGCTCTGGAGTCTATATGATATCATGATCATGCTGGACCCCCTATATTGGTGAAACGGGCTACTCTTTCCACACCAAAATCCGCGAGCATTGTGAGGACATTGAGCATGATAAGGTCCACAAATCTTCTCTAGCTGCACACTCCTCCTCCACCAAACACCATATTTGTTTGGATAGTGTACAAATTCTCTCCACGGAGGATAACTATTTCAGGAGGAAGCTCAAGGAGGCCATTGAAATTCACTACCATCCACCAACCTCAACCGAGATGATGGGTGGTCTTTGAGCCTTTCTTGAAAACCACTGTTAGGTACTTCACCATCTTGTAGCTCACTTTGGCTTCTCTGGGTCCTAGGTTGTTTTTGTTTCTCATTGCATGTTCACTTGTATAGCTATATATATATATACATATATGATGAAGGGTGCTCCCCTTAATACCACAAACACATAACAGAAATAGAGAAACAACAATAATATGCAAGAACAGAAAATTGGCTTCTTATTATCTCCACAAATGTGGAATTACAAACTTTCAGAATTACAATATGCAAAGCCACATGGGAATTCCCTTACAATATTCTGTAGGACAAAGCATCGAATTATTGCCCAGATCTACTACCCAGAACTATTCTGAACTGCCTAAGACAATAATACAGCCTTCCTTATATAGGCAATTTTCCACCACCTGGGAAGGTTCCAGAATTTTAGCCAATAAGGCCGACCAAACTTAGAATTATTTTATTTTACATTTTATTACATCATAGTCGGCTCAAGATAAAATTTGAAACCCGAACAGAAATTTTGAAGAAAATTATTTTCTGCCATTTTGGGTGGCCCAACTTCCGAAGACCATAAGTCATCACCAGTTGACCCGATCGGCTATTATAACCCCATTTCGAAAATGCCACGAAGCACTCTACAGGCTTGATCGGTGCAAGCGCTTGTCACCCAAATTTTTGACCTCATCCGGGGCCTCTAAAGCATTCAAAACTGAGTTCAAAGTTTCTGTACCCTGCTGCCAATACCGAAAATCTTCAATATCTTCCAATATACACTTGATCTGGCAACGAAACTTTACTGGCAGACTTATATGACCAAAATGAACCTCCAAGAAAGAAATCAGATCATTCTGATCACATACAAAAATTACCAAAAATAGTAACTTTCCATAAATAGCAGCTCTGCACAAAATAGCCCTTATTGAATATAAAAAATAGAAATATTTTTTGGGTGATGCAAGATTGCTCTTACACCCAGGATGCTCCTGCATCAGACACCTAGGGTAATTTGAAAAGTGACCCTGTCACGACTCAGGTGTACAGAGGAAAACCAAGACGGCTAACCTCCTCCTTTGTCAGCCATGATGAATCTTCAACAGGTCATCCTTTCCACTTGACCAGATATTCTTCATATGTCCTGTTCCTTGTGCTTCTGCCAACACGACTATCCAGTATA
Organism: Chamaecyparis obtusa; assembly: GCA_027943335.1. Classification (NCBI taxonomy): domain Eukaryota; kingdom Viridiplantae; phylum Streptophyta; class Pinopsida; order Cupressales; family Cupressaceae; genus Chamaecyparis; species Chamaecyparis obtusa. The sequence continues at coordinate 5,986 of BSBK01010616.1, read as the reverse complement.
TCTTTGATCTCCTTAGTGTCTGAACTAGTTGCTAGAATACTCCACTTTGCTGCTATGATCTCATCTTCAACACCTCCTTCATGATACTCTATCAGATCTAAAATGTTAAACACTGGTGAAATATTTAGCTCTGTAGGCAATTCCACCTCATATGCATTTCCTGAATCATGTTTCTTCAGTATCCTACATGGTCCAAACTTTTTCATTTTCAGCTTGTTATATGTACCAACTGAAAATGTCTCCTTCCGCAAATGAACCATGACTTCGTCACCAACTTGAAATTCTTTATACCTCCTTTTCTCATCTGCCTTAGCTTTATACTGTGCATTCATCTTGGTAATATGCTTCCTCACCTCTTTATGGATGTTCTTCAAGTGTTCTGCAAAATCTTCAGCTTCAGCACTACTTATTTCTCCTTTATCTATCTTCCTCAATTCAGATGCATTTCTCGGACTACTTCCATATACAATCTTGAATGGTGATTTACCAGTGCTCCTGTTGATAGAATTATTGTATGCAAATTCTGCCTGTGGTAAAATCAAATCCCATCCTGTTGGCTTATCTCCAATCAAACATCTCAGCAAATTTCTCAAACTCCTATTCACCACCTCTGTCTGTCCATCAGTCTGTGGATAATGTGATGAACTGAACTTCAAATCTATCTTCAACTTCTTCCACAATGTACGCCAGAAATATCCAACAAACTTAGTGTCCCGATCTGAAACTATGGTCTTTGGCAAACCATGAAGTCTCACTACTTCTCTGAAAAACAATTCTGCTACATGAACAGCATCATTAGTCTTCTTGCAGGGAATGAAATGTGCCCTCTTTGAAAATCTGTCAACCACCACAAAAATTGAATCATGTCCCCGCTATGTCCTTGGTAAACCAAGAACAAAGTCCATATTGATATCCTCCCAAGGCTTCTCTAGTATAGGTAATGGCTGATACAACCCTGTATTCTGCTTCACTCCTTTTGCCATCTAACATACTCTGCAACTCTGTACAAACTTCTTCACATCTTGCTGCAAATGTGGCCAATAATAATTCTCACTAACTAAACCAAGGGTTTTATCATGACCAAATGTCCAGCCAATCCTCCGCTATGCTTCTCCTTGATGAGATTCTCCCTCATAGAACTTCGTGGAATGCACAAATGACTCCCTCTGAATAGCATATCATCCTGGATGATGAAATCCAACCATTTTGTCCTGTCTAGAGTAACAGGTTCTGTACAAGCTTTCCAAGCTTCACCGAAATCAGGATCCTCTGGATACAAATTCTTGAGTTCCTTGAACCCAACCACTTCAATCTACATTTCTGTCAGCAATAGTTGCCTTCTGCTAAGAGCATCTGCAACCCTATTAGACTTTCCACTCCTATGTTTCAAAACAAATGTATAACTCTGTAAAAACTCAACGCATTTCAAATGCCTTTGATTCAATTTTTCTTGACTATTCAAATATTGCAAAGCTTGATGATCAGTATACAAAACAAACTCCTTAGGAAGCAGATAATGTCTCCACTTCTTTAATGCCTGAACTATAGCATAAAATTCTTGATCATAAACAGAATATTTCCTCTTGGCATCATTTAACTTCTCACTGAAATAAGCAACAGGTTTACCTTCTTGGCTCATAACAGCTCCTATTGCAGTAGCACTACCATAACAATCTACTTGAAAGACCTTATTAAAATCTGGAAGTGCTAAAATAGGTTGTTCTGTAACTTTTTGTTTCAACAATTGAAAACTCTTTTCAGCCCCATTAGTCCACTTAAACTCTTTTCTATCCCCTCTCATTGTTTCAGTCAAGGGTTCACAAATACTGCTAAAATTTCTGATAAACTTTCTGTCAAAGCTAGCCAAACCATGAAAAGATCTTACCTCAGTAGCACTCCTTGGAGTAGGCAATTCAAGGATAGCCTGTACCTTCTCTGGGTCCATTTTTAGACCTTCTGCTAAAACTACAAATCCCAAATACACTAACTCTTTCTTCACAAAACTGCACTTCTTCAAATTAATCAACAATTTCTCATCTCTCAACTTCTCAAACACCATACGAATATGCATCATATGTTCCTCCAATGTCTTGCTAAAAATCAAAATATCATCTAGGTAAACAATGACAAACTTACCTAGAAATTCTTTCAGAACCTCGTTCATGAGCCGCATGAAAGTGCTCGGTGCATTGGTTAGCCCAAAATGCATGACTAACCACTCATATAGTCCTTTCTTTGTCTTGAAGGCAGTCTTCCATTCATCTCCTTCTCTGATCCGAATCTGGTGATATCCACTCTTCAGATCTATCTTCGAGAAATACACAGCTCCACTCAAACAATCTATAATATCATCCATTCGTGGCAATGGAAAACTATACTTGATTGTGATCTTGTTTATTGCTCTGGAATCTATACACATCCTCCACTCTCCATTTTTCTTTGGTGCTAATACCGCTGGTACAGCACAGGGACTCAAACTCTCTTGAATCAACCCTTTCTGTAATAACTCATGTACTTGTCTGTTCAACTCTTCACTTTCTGCTGGTGTCATTCTGTGTGCTGCCTTGTTTGACAAACTGGCTCCTAGAATCAAATCCATCTGATGACTGATCTTCCTTACTGGTGGTAATCCATCAGGTACATTATCACATACAATATCGTGAAACTCAATCAACAAATCTGCAACCTCTACAGGTACATCCTCTGCTTCTTCTTTACCAACTTTTAGAATTAAAGCAAAACACACATGCTCATGCCTCATACCATTTAGGAATTTTTTTCTATCAACAAATGTTATTCTTGCATTACCACATACCTTTTCTTCGGTCTCCTTCAATGGCTTTAGCTTATGTCGCACTCCATCCTTTGTCAGGGAATAGGTATTCACACAACCATCGTGTACAACACATCTGTCAAACTGCCATGGTCTACCCAACAACATATGACATGCATCCATAGATATGATATCACACAATACCTCATCCTGGTATCCGCCAATCTTGAACTTCACCAGGCATTGTTCATTGACCATGACCTTGTGGTCATCCTATACCCACGTAATCCGATATGGATGTGGGGTGTTTCTGTCTCTTGAGCTTCAACTTTGTCACCATCTCTTCTGACACCAAATTGTCAGTGCTTCCACTATCAATAATCACATCAGAACATTTACCTTCACACTTGCACCTGGTGCGAAACAAGCTCCTCCTTTGTTGAGGTTCATTCTCACCACTCAACAAGACTCTTATGTTAATTAGCGTTTCTCCTCTTTCAGCATCTTCAGAATTTGACTATCTCGCATCTTCATCTACATGTGCAACTCTAGCCTGGCCTTCATTTCTCCTGTCTATTTTGCCTTGGCACTGAGGACATTCAAATGCCCTATGACCTTCTTCTCTATAGTGAAAACATGTTCCACGGAAGCCACCTCTTCCAAGTGCTTGTCCTCTTCCTCTTCCTCTCTGATCTCTATTATTCTGATCTTGGAAGTGATTGAAATTATTTCCTCACTGATTCTGACTACTACTGGCCTCATCTTTCTTTTTTGAATCTTCATTTCGGCCACCATATGACCATCCACCAGATTGTCCACCGCGACCTATTCCATTTTGTCTGCTCTCAAACTTCTTGTTCAACTTTTCCTCTACTTTTAGGGCAAACTAGTATGCCTCTTCAATACTGTTCATTCGAACCAGATTCAGCTCCTCCTGAATGCTTGGCCTTAACCCATTAAGGTATCGGGCAACTTTCTCCTTATCAGCTTCTGCATGGCTTATTCTGATGAGAAGTCGATAGAACTCCTCTATATACTCCTGAACAGATCTTCCTGCTTGCTTCAAACTCTGCATTTTGTTTAGTAGGTCAAGCTCATAATCAATAGGAATGAACTGTCACTTCAATTTATCCACCATCTGATCCCATCTCGTGATTTTCTCCTTTCCCCTTCTATTTCTTTCTAACTGAATCTCTTTCCACCATATCTTTGCATGACCTTTCAGTCTGGCCTTCGCAAATTTGACCCTATCAGGATCCTTAACATCTTCATACTCAAAATATTCCTCACATTCATTGATCCAGTTGATCAATTCCTCTGGGTTAAGATTTCCAAAAAATGTGGGAACCTCAATCTTAGGTCTTTTCCCAATCTTGAAAATCACCCGAAAAAGTTTTTCTTCCTCCTGGTTCACAATTTCAGCTTCTCCTTCTTGATATTCTTCTTCGGCTTCATCCTCACTTTCATCTCTGATATTAAGATTCATTCCTCTGCGAATCTCTTCTTGCAATGCTCACACTTGTCTCTGCAGCTCTCTAACCTCATGTGTCACAGCACCAACTCTTCCGCCACGTTCTCTTCGTGGAGGCATTTTCGTGATGCGCACTGAAACGCTAGCCACAGTCCTGGTGCAAACTGCCTCACAGTCGGTGACTTGTTTATACACTCAAGAACTCCTACTCTGATACCACTTGATGAAGGGTGCTCCCCTTAATACCACAAACACATAACAGAAATAGAGAAATAACAATAATATGCAAGAACAAAAAATTGGCTTCTTATTATCTCCACAAATGTGGAATTACAAACTTTCAGAATTACAATATGTAAAGCCACATGGGCATTCCATTACAATATTCTCTAGGACAAAGCCTCAAATTATTTCCCAGATCTACTACCCAGAACTATTCTGAACTGCCTAAGATAATAATACAGCCTTCCTTATATAGGCAATTTTCCACCGCCTGGGAAGGTTCCAAAATTTTAGCCAATAAGGCCGACCAAACTTAAAATTATTTTATTTTACATTTTATTACATCATAGTCGGCTCAAGATAACCTTTGAAACCCGAACATAAATTTTGAAGAAAATTATTTTCTGCCATTTCAGGTGGCCCAACTTTCGAAGACCATAAGTCATCACCAGTTGACCCGATCGGCTATTATAACTCCATTTCAAAAATGCCACGAAGCGCTCTACAAGCTTGATCGGCACAAGTACTTGTCACACAAATTTTTGACCTCATCCGGGGCCTCTAAAGCTTTCAAAACTGAGTTCAAAGTTTCTTTACCCTGCTGCCAATACCGAAAATCTTTAATATCTTCTAATATACACTTGATCTGGCAATGAAACTTTACTGGTAGACTTATATGACCAAAATGAACCTCCAAAAAAGAAATCAGATCATTCTGAGCAAATACGAAAATTACCAAAAATAGTAACTTTCCATAAATAGCCGCTCTGCACAAAATAGCCCTTATTGAATATAAAAAATAGAAATATTTTTTGGATGATGCAAAATTGCTCTTACACCCAGGATGCTCCTGTATCAATATACATATATATATATATATACATATACATATACATATACATATACATATACATATATATATATATATATATATATATATATATATATATATATATATATACATAGATATATACATCTACATATATATATACATCTACATATATATATATATATATATATATATATATATATATATATATATATATATATATATATATCTATATATATATGTATATGTATATGTATATATCTATGTATATATATATATATAAGTGTGTATATATATATATATATATATATAGGTGTATTTATACATATGTATAGGTGTATTTATATATATATATATGTGTATATATATATATGTCTATATATATATATGTATATATATGTATATATATACATATATATATGTCTGTATATATATATATATATATATATATATATATATATATATATATATATATATATATATATATATATATTCAGTTGTATATATCATATATATATATATATATATATATATATATATATATATATATTCAGTTGTATATATCATATATATATATATATATATATATATATATATATATATGTTCAGTTGTATATATCATATATATATATATATATATATATATATATATATATGTATATGTATGTATATATATATATGTATGAATATA